>JAQQPU010015281.1:0-21461 GCA_029168905.1 Artemia sp. Kazakhstan ARC1039
AAAAACCTTGTCGCAACCTTCATATATTTGCACATTACGGGGGGGGGGTAAACTTATTTGTAGAGCGCCCCTAACATAACCTAACCTACCCCCTTCTAATATGCAAATATATAGCCCAAGTTATACAAGTCCAATTCATTCTATCACCCGTTATTTGTCTTTGTTGCTATGAAACCGGTTTCTGTGATTTAACCTAAGCGGAATTCCTGAGTGTTTTTCGTTTAATTAACAAGTACCAGAAGGTGAATTGGTGGCTTTTGTAATAATAATAATATTATTAAATAAATTTGACAGTACGTTTTCAACCAAGAACGTTAAGGAACTCTAAAACCTACTAATTAACTGACTAAAAGCTGACTTTAATTCAGCGTTAAATAGCAAAGTGTTACACTTGAAACTACCTCTTAAATGGGTTTTATTTGCTGTCCGAACTTCACATAAAAGGCAGAAATCAAATGCTAAGGAGCAAAATGTTGGCATAATTTTGACTTTGTAACGTTAGCTCAAACACGACTCTAAATTTCTCAGTCAGCAAACGCCGCTCTTACAGTTACCAAAATTAGTTCATTAACAATTTTTGTTAACACTTCTTCTGTCTCCACAATCTAGCAGAAAATTGTTAACAAACATTGTTTTTTAAAAATTGGATGGTGGAATCGGAAATAGACGAGACAACCAGTGGCGTAAATACACGAGAATTTTCTGCTGGGAAGGTGGCAAAATGTATCGTCGAAATCTGAAGGGAGGGCAAATTTGTCTTTTTTCAATTTTTTTCAATAAAGATATTTTTAAAAATGTGCCGGAAGAGGCAAATTATCTAGGGGACACCATGCTCAGGCACGTACGCAGGAATTTGTTTCGGGGCGGGGGGGCAAATCCTTCAAACCCATTATTCTGTGAGAAAAATCAGAATATTAAGGGAAAATGAAAAAAACCGTGAGATTTTTTTTGGGGGGGGGGGGGGCCGGGGGGCCCCCCCCCCCCCTGAGTACGTCCCTGACCATGCTCACCCCTTAATTGACTTCACTGCAGACAACAGCTGCCGACAAATAGAGATTTAATCAAGTAACAATAGAGATAAGGCTTATATGACATTAAAGAGACTAAATACAGGAGTACAGTCAATCTAAATTAAAAATGTTAACTTGGCACATTCATTCATTCCTAAATATATAGTCAGATATTAAAATAGTCCATAGAAATACAAAAAAAAAACAGTAAATTACTAAAGATAATGGATTAAATATTAGGCTACCTTCTGCCAATGTATGAGTATTAGAATACATCCTTTTTTATAAGTGTAGCAATAATCAAGCTTCAGTTTTCACATGTATAATGTACAGGCTGCCAACCTGCGTTTATAACGGAGAAATGCCGTGATTTAAAATATGTATATAGCAATTTTCTTTTGTCGACTGATGGGCCTGATGGCTGATGGAATTCGGGTATTTTGCGCATCTGTGTTGTTTGCAACCAGTGCTCATTAAACTACTTGGGATTTTTAATTTCTTACTGTCAAGAAAACTATGCCATGTGTAATGAGAAACGGGCGGCTCTGCTCATTAGTTATTTTTTTTTTGTCTTTTATAATTTATACATGTGAACAAGAAAAGATATTAGCCTATCAGAAAGCACTAGTTTCTGCAAATATAAGAGAACACACTGAGTCGGACTATTTGAACTGGCCTTATAGGTATATGTTGCATAGGCTGCAAAACATCATTTGTTCCTGTTTTAAGTGTCATGCAAGGCCGTATCAAGGGGGTGGGGGTTTGACCCCCCCCCTAAATATTTGTCCGAATCGTAGAAAAGTAACAAAAATAAATAAAAACAAATTTTTGATACATTTTTTGAAGTCTTTTTGTACGGCGTCACGTGTGAATAAACGTAAGAAAAAAATCTTTGCAAGCTTAAGTGATGATACACAAAAGGTTAGTATCACTTTTCATTTAGTAAAGGCCATACGGCTCCAATGTTTGTTTTTTTTCCAGAGGCACTTTTCAAACAGTTAAGTATAGTTAAGTACAAACAGTTAAGTTTCAAACAGCGACCCGACTCATTGGTAACCGAAACTCTAGAAAACGGGATTTTGATACCAATATATATACATCAAATGAATCAGATTTTAATGCTGATTTGAAATATATAAGTTTCATCAAGTTTACTCCTACCCATCAAAAGTTACGCGCCTGAGAAAATTTGGCTGATTTTCGAAAAAAGGAGGAAAGACCACCTAAAAGTTATAGAACCTTAATGAAAATCCCACCATCATATTCAGCGTATCAGAGAACCCTACTGTAGAGGTTTCAAGCTCCTATCTACAAAAATGTGGAATTTTGCATTTTTTGCCAGAAGAAAGATCACGGATGGGTGTTAATTTGTTTGTTTTTTTCCCAGGGGTGATCGTATTGACCCTGTGGTCCTAGAATATCGTGGGAGGGCTCATTGGAACGGAAATTAAAAGTTCTAGTGCTCTTTTTAAGTGACAAAAAATGGAGGGAAACTAGGCCCCCTCCCATGCTCATTTTTTCCCAAAGTCACCCGATCAAAATTTTGAGATAGCCA
The DNA here is from genome assembly GCA_029168905.1 of Artemia sp. Kazakhstan ARC1039. Taxonomy (NCBI): domain Eukaryota; kingdom Metazoa; phylum Arthropoda; class Branchiopoda; order Anostraca; family Artemiidae; genus Artemia; species Artemia sp. Kazakhstan ARC1039. The sequence continues at coordinate 2,566 of JAQQPU010015281.1, forward strand.
TTTTGTTCAGCATGGTCGAAAATATGATAACTATGTCTTTTAGTATGACTTAATCCCCCAAATTCCCCGGGGGGAGGGCTGAAAGTTATGAACTTTACCCAGTGTTAACATATAGTATTGGTTATTGGAAATTATACAGACGTTTTCGGGGGGGATTTTTTCTGGTGGGGGGGGGGTCGGAGTTATGTGGGACGATCTTTCCACGAAGGAAGTTTTCATGGGGGAAGGGACATTGCTATGAAGGGGGCGCCGGATTTCCCAGCATTATTTGAAAAAAAAGATCAGAAATTAAACAAAAAAAACAGAAAAAAAAGTTTTTCAACTGAAAGTAAGGAGCAACATCGAAACTTATAACGAACAAAAATATTACGTATATGATTGAGTTCATCCCCTAGTCAATACCTTGCTCTTTAAGCCAAAGGTTTTTTAGTACTTTCATAAGAGCTATTTATTCTAATCAATGGCCTTTGTGATTAAGAGGTCATTTTTAAAAAAATGGAACAAAATTCGAACTTTAGCTTAAAGAGCAAGGTATTTACTAGGGGGAGAACCCCCTAATATACGTATTAAAAATATATGAATATAGAAGTTCGTTACGTAAGTTAATTCGTAAGTTACGTATATTTATTACTAATAAAAACGTTCGTAAATAAAATTAAACAAGTTTCGAGAAAGCCATTTAACCAAATAAAAGCAAAATTAATATGCAAATTTTGTTTTAATTATTCATGTATGGTGAGCCAAAATCAAAACCTACATTAATTCAAAAACGTTCAAAAATTGAATAAAAAAAGTTTTGTTTATAAACTGAAAGTAAGGAACGACGTTAAAACTTAAAACGAACAGAAATTATTCCTTATATGAAAGGGGCTGTCCCCTCCTCTACGCCTCGCTCTTTACGCTAAAGTTTGACTTTCTCACAACTCTATTTCTTTAGACAATAAAAAAACTTTAGCGTAAAGATCGAGGCGTAGAGGAGGGGACAGCCCGTTTCATATACGGAATAATTTCTGTTCGTTTTAAGTTTTAACGTAGTTCCTTACTTTCAGTTAAAAAAAACTTGTTTTTTTATTTAATTATGGAAGAGGTCGAGGCATAGACTTCAGAAGGGGCTCATTCGATTGGAAATCGAGATTTCTAGTGCGCTTTTTAAGAATTAAAAGAGATCGGAGGGCAACTAGCCCCCCCCCACCCCACGCCCTTCTTTTCCCAAATGCATCCGGTAAAAATTCTGAGATAGCCATTTTGTAAAAAATAGTTCAAAGATCATATAACAAAAACTCCGGTGTCGACACAACTCTTCAGGGCCCGGGGGCAAGCGTTGTAAATTATGCCCTGGATCATATATGGCTCTTATGGAAGGAATGCTCTTCTAAACTTCAGAGATGGCTCTTTTGATTGGAAATTGAAAGTTCTAGTACAATTTTTAAGAGTCAAAAGAGATCGGAGGGTAACTAGCCCCCCCAATGCTTTTTTCACAAATACATCCGATAAAAATGAGGTGGCCATTTTGTTAAAAATAGTTCAAAGATCATATAAAACAAACTTCAGTGTCGACACAAACCCCCCGGGCCCGGGGGCAGGCGTTGTAAGTAATGCCCTGAGGGTATATATGGTTCTTATGGAAGGGATTCTCGTATGAACTTCAAAGAGGGCTCATTTGATTGGAAATTGAAAGTTCTATTTCACTTTTTAAGAGTCAAAAGAGATCAGAGGGAAACTAGCCTCCCCCCTCCGTCCACCCTCTTTTTTCCTCAAAGCCATCCGATAAGAACTTCGAGATAGCCATTAAAAAATCGTTTCGTTTTCAGTGAAGCGCAGGTGTATTAAGTTATACGTTGTAAGTTGTGGCAGGTGTTGTAAGTTATGCTCTGGGGGAATATATAGTACTTATGGAGGGGATGCTCGTAAAAACTTCATAAAGGGCTCATTTGATTAGAAATTGAAAGTTTCTGTTCACTTTTTAAGAGTCAAGAGATCAGAGGACAATTATCCCCCCAATCCCTTTTTCCCCAAACCCATCTGCTACAAATTTTGAGTGCCCATTTCATTGGAAATTGAAAGCTCTAGTTCACTTTTTAAGACTCAAAAGATATCCAAGGGCAACCAGCTCCCCCCACATACCCTTTTTTCCCCAAACCCATCCAATAAAAATTTTGAGATAGCCATTTCGTTAAAAATAAAACTATATGTCTTGAACAGTCTTGGAAAGTACAAACAAAATCAAATTGAATATTTGCGTATATAATGATACTAATTATTGAAAAATCCATCAATTCAAGATTTTATTTCACTGTAATTTAGTTACATTTTCAATGCTGTAAAAACTGGAAAACAAAATATTTGTAACATAATTCGTTTTCAGTTAAGCGCCAATGACGCAGTAGGCTTTAGGTTTTTACAGTTAAGGAAGAGGGCATTATCCAAATTCTTGTTTGTAGTGAAAGTATATGTCTTGACAAATCTTGGAAAGAACTAATAAATTAAACTGAATGTTTGATGTATAATGATATTAATTGCTGAAAGCTCATCAATTCAAAATTTTACTGTAATTTTAATATTTATTTTCAATATTACATGCAAAAGAAATTATTTGTAATAAAGTTCGTTTTCAGTAAAGTGCCGGGGACGCAGTAGGTTTTAGAATTTTAAAGTAAGAGAAGGAGGCGATACCCAAACTCTTGTTTGTAATGGTTTTTGTTCTCTTCAAGCTTGATATGCATATTGAGTTTAAGCCTTATTCGCTTTAAGATTTATTCATTCATTTATATTATTACTTGTTGAATATTTTTTTGCTATAATTGTTTAGTTAATTTCTGTTCGTTTTGGGTTTCATTTATTCTCAAATAGTAATTTCTGGTCGTTCTGAGTTTTAATCTTAACAGGTATTTTTATCTGCTGATCTTAAGTTTAAAATGGCCTTTACTTTTCTTTGAAAAACTTCTTTTTCGGAAAGTTTTTTTAAAATTAATTGTTAAAAAGTTGGCACTGAATATAGGTTTTACGACCTGCCTCTCTGAAGCTACTACTACTACTACTACTACTACTACTACTACTACTACTACTACTGCTACTACTACTACTACTAACAACTCACTGCAGTACCAGGCCGCGTGAGACCAACACATCTACGCACGCTTCTCCTCCATCCAGGGGCGTCGTTTCGGGGGATGGCAGGTTAGGTGTCGGTCTCCCCCTCCCCCAAGAAAAAACTACAATTCATTAAGTAAATTGAAAACTGTTGCTTGTTTTAAGCTTCAAATTCGCTGTTGACTTCGAGCATATTTTTTTTTATTTAATCCCTATTCTTTTAAAATTAAAAATAAACAAACAAAAAACGGGGTCCATTACGCGACACTTACTATTTAAAGGGTGTACTTTAGATTTGAAAAGACACCATTTTAAAACCACGTGAAACCAAATGACCGGATGCACGGGGCTCTTGGAATACACTGTAAAAAAAAATAATTTAAACAATTAAAAGAATCAATTTTTCTTTTGAAAATCTGACTTGCTTAACGAATTCCAACACATTATTGGAATTTTTAAGATTTATGCACTTTTTGGTAGAAAAAAAATTGTTATTTTCGATGCAAACATATCAGACGCAAGAATATCAGATTTAATTTGACTATGCTGCCATTTAAAGTGAATGTATGCACGAATGTTCTTATGAACATGCATAAATTTATGTACAAACATTTTTAGCTTACAGTTAATATTTTGGAGCAATGGAAGAATATCATATGAATTTTTTAATCACTAATGGCTTATGGAATAGTTACAGTGTATTAATAAAAGAAAAAAAAATATTTTTTGGTATTTATTAAATAGATACAAGTTCGGACTAATTAAATGTATTAATATAACCTATAATTACATTTCTTCTACTGAAAAGTGCATAAATCTTAAAAATTTCAATAATGTGTTAAAGTTTAATAAGCAAGTCACAATTTCAACAGAAAAATTCAACATTGTTTAATTTACTCAATGAATTACAGTTTTTTCTACAATTTTTTGGGGGGAAGGAGGAGGGAGACTGACCCCTAGCCCCCCATCCCCCCTAAAAGACGCCCCTGGATGGAGGAGAAGCGTGCGTTGCTGTGTTGGTATCACGCGGCCTGGTACTACAGTGAGTTGTTAGTAGTAGTAGTATTTAGTAGTAGTTGTTAGTAATAGTTAGTAGTAATCAGGCCGATCTCTTGACTCTTAAAAAGTGAACAAGAACTTTCCATTTCCACTCAAGTGAGCCCTGTATGAAGTTTTTACGAAAATCTCTTCCAGAAGAACCATATATTCCCCCAGGGCATAATTTACAACACCTGCCACAACTTACAACACAGAACTTATAACACCTGCGCTTCACTGAAAACGAATTATATTACAAAAATTTTCTCTTCCCATTCTTACGGCATTGAAAATGTAAATACAATTGCAGTGAAATAAAATCTTTCAACAATTAATATAATGATATATCAAATATTCAATTTGATTTTGTTTATACTTTCCAAAACTGTTCAAGATATATAGTTTTATTTTTAACAAAATGACTATCTCAAAATTTTTATTGAATGAGTTTGGGGAAAAATGGTGTGTGTAGAGGGGGGGGGGGCTAGTTGCCCCCGAATATCTTTTGACTCTTGAAAAGTGAACTAGAACTTTCAGTTTCTAATCAAATGAGCACTCTCTGAAGCTTATACGAGCATCCTTTTCATAAAAACCATATACGCCCCCAGGACAACACTTACAACGTCTACCCTCCGGGCCCTGGGGATTGTGTCGACACCGGAGTTTTGTTATCTAATTTTTGAACTATTTAAAAAAAAAATAGATATCTCAAAATTTTTAGCAGATGGGTTTAAGGAAAAAGTGCGTGGGGGGGGGTAGTTGACCTCTGATCCAACAGCCATGTACTCCTAACACAGTTAATTATCGTTAACTATTTAGCCAAAATTAGTAGTATTTTTTCATCAAGTAACCGTCACCATAGAGAAGAACTGTCACCATTCACATCACAGCTGGGTTGGTAAGAAAATCTTTCCCCTTGGCTTTCATACCATCAAATATCTAGAAGGGATTTGGAAGATATATATCCTTTTAATCTAGATGGTCTTGATAATAAAGACCTGTGCTCTTAAATACAGATCAACCAAATGTTTTTGGCCCATGAAGCAAATTGCTGTGCTCATTAGAGGTTCTAACTCCAATCCCATCCCTACCTGCACTGCCATCCTCTCATCCAATACTTTCAGTAAGTCCTCTGATTTTTCAGCCACTGTGAAATAGGATAGTCACACCTAAACAAGTACAACCACATCCCAGCACCACCAAGAAAACAAAATGCTTCAAGGAAGAAAGGAGGATAGAATAAAAGCGGTCACTGATACATCAGTAAAAGCCAAGTTTCAAGCTGCCTTTGCTAGAAGGAAGGCAAAGAAGGCGGATAAGAAAAAATTTAAGCAACATAAGCAAGAAAAACAAAGAGGCAGGCTGCGAAGAGATTTGGTGAGAAGACAGAACTCAGGGTGAAAATAAAACTGGAAAGCTCTAGACATTAACTGTTGATGGCAACTCAGACAGCTTTCTAGGGTAAGATAGTGAAAAGGAACATAAACTTAGTTTTGATTTGGGTTGCAGTTGGCATCTTTGTAAAAGTCATCTATGAGGGCCATTAGGGAAAAGGTAGAACCTAATGCAGTGGTCAGTGTGACGACTTTGAGTGATGGGAGGGGTAGTGTGTGAAAGTGGCTGGAACAGCTAAATCATATCCACCACATGAAAGAGGGTCTAGAATTAAAAAAAACAGCATTTGGACAATATCTGATCTTGGACAAATGTTTTGAATAAAATGTATCTTCCCCAAACAAGGACAGCAGGTTCTTAATCTTAGACCTGATGCATATATTTAGGATTGGCTGACTACAATCTTATATCCAAGTCTATCAAAATAGTTACTATTGCATGTGGGTGAAATATTCAAACTAATTAAATACTTATTAAGAAAATTTAGAAAGATTTAATTGAGAAAATGGTTTTCCAGGTGGTATAATAGACATAACTATTGAGATGGTGATTAGGAACCTGCATTTGAAATTTCCTTCCCGTTCATTTCTGTCGATATCTGAAATATATCCCCATCCTATAACTAGACAACTCCTAGTCTGCTTCTAGTAATTACACCTCCAGTGGCTTTATGACAAATAATGAAACGCATGAATTGTCCTCGATGTTAAATTCAGAATTTAACAGTTAGGAACTTGATAATTTTCAGAACCTACCGTGTCAAGTAACGCATCCATATCACGGAATCATAGCCTCATTACTTATAAACACCTGCCTAAGGCAAGGACTCAAGAAATATTATTTCTATGCTATACCGAGGTGTCTTGAAAGAGAGAGGTCCTTAAATCCCAAGTTCCTACATGAAATTTAATCTGGTGTCTGTTCAAAAGAAAATTATCTATTCAATGGATGTGCTACAAGAACTAGTGCTGAATAAAAATTCACTCTGGGCGCACAAGGAATTCATGCGAATTATTTGTGTGCGCACTTGTTTGTTTAATTTTGAAAACTGCACTTGATTTCTAAGCAGGAAAATCGAAATCATTAACCACACGAAAAATGAAAAGCTCCAACATTGCGATTGACGTAATAAAGAATTGGCTCAAATTAATTCAAAGTTAGCAGAACACCGCCGCCAGTTTGGCGGTGTCAGCGTTACGACACTTCGGTGGCAGTTGACCGGGCCTCTTGTTGGCGGCGTTCGATGCATGTGCCGGCGCGGCTAGGGGTTGATATTCCACATTGGAAGTGCCGATTAGACCAGGTAAGCCCCCTCCTAAAATCCAGCTTATGGGCGCCCATGCCAGGTTATTTTAAGTTTATACCACCAATTGTGTGCTTTTGGGAAGAAACTTACTTGATTTCTTAAATTTAATTAATCGTAGATTATTTTATCCTTTACCAATGTTGGTGTTTAGACAGACTAAAAGGAACTAAACTTAACTAAAAGGAAGCATAAAGACGAAATTATAAGACCTACAACCAAATGAAGTAAAAATCTAACAAGAATCTTGAGTTATTTATAAAGATGATCACCACCCTTTGCTGCGATCTAGTTAATCCTAGTTAGATCACATATCTCTTAATTAATCAAAGTAAATCCAAGGGCTACATTAAATTATCCGCAAGACTTAGTCTTCTAATAAATCAAATTGGCAAGTTTCTAAAAGGGAAAATACCGCTCTAACTAAAGTTAGGGCCAAAAAGGGGGCTCAAAGGATTCAATTGATAACTTAATTAAACACTGAAATAAGATATCCTCGGTTTAGACAAAATGAACGATAAGGTTTTATATTATTATTTTAACCTTACATTTAAAGAGATTGAGACAAGGCAGGGGCTTTCCATAGTTAGTTAAAAGGTTGCTTACCAAAATTACTTTCTAGTCTGCTCTCCTCACAAGATAACCCCGATTCCCCCCGATGTTTAGATTTTATTCAATTTGGTACTTAATTTTGATTCGCCTAGTGACTTTTCTGTTCCGTCCTTTTAGCCAATCCCCAAGTTTCCATTAAAGCTAGTTTTTTCCATTATTTTGGGTCTTGATTCTAAAAGCTTGAAATGTAGTAACAGTACGATATTCAACTTTTTTCTTATACAAAACTGTTCTGAGTTGGGTCTTCAACTTTTATTATGGGTTCAAAATGTTGTTCAATACTTAAACAAAGAAATGCCACTTCAAGAATTATGATTAAGTAATGAGTGATGGCCAATATACAAAGCGAAGGTATTTTCTTTATTTCTGATCTATTGGAGCAAAGGGGATTCCAACTGTTACTCAAAATGAGCTACTAAATTTACACAAAAATAAGGCTTCCTTACAACTGCAAGTGACATATACAAGTGTAACGAAAATTATGCGACCAAAGTTCATGTAAACTTTGAAAACCTAAGGTGTTTTGTAAGAGGGCCAAATGATAGTGTGCTAGGCAACCTCGTCAGAAAGACGTGTCCTTGTGACCACAGTGCGGACTGTTTCTGCAAGCAGCCAGTTTTTACCACTTTATTTTATATTTCTAAGGAAAATTTTTCAGCCTCACATGCCAACTGGAGCTCCAGCAAGCTCAGCAGGTGGATCCTGACCATCAGGTTGGATTAATCAAGATCTATTTTTGTAATATTTTCATCACCTCAAGGATATATTCATATGCATCTCAAAAGACCCCCAAGCTTCTAATCTTAGGTAACCATGACTCTCACATCTCATTAAAAGTTGTCCAAGTTGCAATGATTCAGGCATCACGCTAAACATCAGCCACAAAAACTAGCTGTTAGATGTTAATGTGTACTTTCTCTTCAAGTGTCAATACAAAAAAGATGCAGATGACTGTATGTTGTCTAATTTTGGGAAGACCTTGACAATGTATGAGATTGCTTCTCTTATTAGATGAAGTCTTCCTCTATTGTTCACCCCAAATAACATCGTGAAGGGCCTTAATAAAACCGGAATATGGCTGTATAATCCTGAAATCCTGACAGAAGAAGATTTTCTTACCCTTTTTTTTATCACTAATAGGCCTGCTCTTCCTAATCCGGATAGACTTGCCCCAAGTTGTCCTGCAAATGACATCTTATGTTAGCCTGAAGACCCTGAGGTTGAGGGGAATGATGAAGAAGCTCATCCGCTCCTGTTTCAAATCAAGAACCAGTTATGCCTGAGCAAGTAAGTCCATTCCCGAAAGTAAACTCATGTGTTACCCGACACGGTCTAGAACATAAGAAACGAACTTTAAAAGTTCTGACAGATATCCCGTCAAACTTCAGCTTGAAAAAGAAGAAAGGAAAAACAAAACAAAGAAAGCAAAGATCAGCAAAGTAGTTGATGAGATAGTTGCTGACGGGAAAGATACCTACATAATGAAGAAACTCTACATAGAACCAGATAGTGAGGACGAAATGGTCCTGGACAATAAAAGTGATAATAATTTGAAAAGCTGGTTCTTCTGATGAGGAAGATGTAAGTAAAGAAGTATTTAGCTACATTAACGTTGGTGACTTTGTAAGGGTAGTATATGAGGGAGAATTTTACCCTCGTGGTATTGTGGAAATCAAGAGAACGGTGGCAAAATAAATTTCATGTGTATGGCCCTCCTTCAAAGAGGGAAGAGGCAAGACCAAGAGGACTCTATCTTTTACCCCAAAGAAGATATACTCAAGAAATTAGCACACCCTGTACATACCTCTGGTACTGCTTCCAGATCATCTTCATATTTCATGTTCACCAGTAACTAATTTATGGTGAAAGTTTGGTTAATTTTAGTTATTTGATGTCCATTTTTAGTCATACGAGTTATTTTCAAACTTTTGTTGATAATAAATGAATGGTTTGCATTTGACACATTATGTACCACACCTTGGTGTTTAGCGGGACAACTGGTATATGCAGGGGCTCCCCCGTTTTTTCCTTAAGTTGAAAAGTGAAAAACCTGAAAAAATTTTATTCTATTCTTTTGATGATGTATAAACCAGTTCTTTAGTCAACCATTTGATATGATTTTTTTTATATTTAAAAAAAATTGTCCCGGTACACACCACACTACCCTACTTTCTGTATAGTTGACATAGGTTTACGCTATTCGTAAAAACAAATAGATATAAATATATTTTATTTCTTAGTTTTGCAGATATACACACCCAAGATGGCTTCTAAAAAAATGAAGATCTTTGATGAAAGACGGGTTTTTTATGAAGCATCGACAAATTTATATTTTCTTATTTAAGTTAAAGAAAAACATTTGTTTTATTCCGTCAAAAGAGTATTTCCCCAATAAAGGAATATAACTTGAAGCGACATTTTGGTATTGAGCAGAAAAATAAATTTGACTGTCCTGAAGGTAAATCTAAAAAAAAATAAAATCAGTAAATTAAAATCGTCACTCTCAAATCAACAGAAACTCTTTGAAGTTGTGACGGACAAAAGCGAATGTGAATAACTTGAAGCGAATGTCAGGTATAGCAATTCTATTTCTGGCTTGTATCATGGTTTTATGGCCTCCAACACAGTGGTTAATTTCTTGATTATTTTCCAATGGTATGGAAACTATGTTGTTGGTGTTATTTAAAGCGTGTTTGCGAAATTTATTCCGATTCGCTTTCTTGTAGTTGAAACGTGGACCAGTCGTAATTATGCTGGAGGAGTCGTCAGTAGAACATCTTTGATTAAAACATTGGTCGGCAGCCTCTTGTTGTAAGAGGGCCAAAATTTTACGCGGAGATATTACGCGGGCCACACTTAGGTCACATGTCATTACACCGTAATGCAGTATTGTAAGTATACTGTGATGATTAGAATATATCTACGATATTTATATACGATTATTTTAGATTTAAAAGTGAAATGCTTAATGTATATTTTTCCGACATTGATTGTAGTTAATACAATCAATGAGAATTTTGTTGTTGCAATTGACTTGCAAGTGTTCTTTAGATTAGCTTGCATTCTTGTAGTAGAGACGCCGAGACGCGTAGCATTGGATCTAAATGCTTATCAGATAACCGAGAACTGTGTTTGTATTTTCGATAATTCGGAATTGAATAAGATTGCATACAAATGTATGTACTACCTAACATAGTGATTATTTGCTCAGCAAACCTTTATAACTCCTTGTGGTTTTCAAAAGGTAAGCTTCCACAAAAAGCCACCAAGTTGGTTTTTTACTTAAAAGCAATTTTAAGTGTGGTATCACTTAGAAATCTTTCACGTTGATTTGCGAATTACTTGGTACATTATCGAAATCCACTGCAAAGCGGTTTTTACGTGAGATCTTTTAAAAATCAGCAAACTTGTTTTCAAACTCATTTTGAAGTTGTATTAATGCAATTTTTATTTTAGTATTTTGGTAGACAAAATTTACACCAGCTTCTTCTACTGCTTTCTTACAAGCTGGAAAATGATCGAGCTTTCTTTCATTTATATGTTTGATAAATAAAGTTAGTTTCATTTTAAATGCTTTAATATCTGAATACATCTGGGATATCAATTTATTTTTTCTTTGTAAATGTCTATTGAGTAAATTCAGTTCTGTAGTCAAATCAGTTAAAATCCAATATGTACAACCCGCTGGCTGTAGTAAAGTTCGGGTATTACCTTTCCTTTCATCTCCGTAAAGTTACAAATTCTTGTCTCTAAACGAAATAAATTCTTGGAGTACTGCTCCTCGGCTTAACCATCTTAATTCACAGTTATACATCACGTGGTATTGAGCTTCCACATCTTCCAAAAACTTTTAAAATGGCGGTGAGTAAGCCCATCAAAACTAAGTTTACATTCTTTTTCACTATCTTACCCAAAAAAACTGTCTGAGTTGCCATCAATAGTTGCTGTTTGAGCCTTTCCAGTTTCATTTTCACCCTCAGTGCTGTCTTATTACCAAATCTCCTGACACCCTGCTTCTTTGTTTTTCTTGCTTTTGTTGCTAAAATTTTTTCTTTTCCACCTCTTCTTTGCCTTCCTTGTAGCCAAGGCAGCTTCAATCTTGGCTTCACTGATGTATCAGTGAGCGCTTTTATTCTGCCCTTCTTTCTTCCTTGAAGCATTTTGTTTTCTTGGTGGTGCTAGGATTTGGTTGTACTTGTTCAGGTATCACTATCCTATTTCACAGTGGCTGCAAAATCAGAGGACTAGGAAGTCCTCCCAATACTTTCAGTAGAAAGTATTCGGTGAGAGGATGGCAGTGCAGGTAGGGATGGGATTGGAGTTGGAACCTCTAATAAGCACGGTAATTTGCTTCATGGGCTAAAAAACATTTGGCTGGTCTGTATTTAAGAGCACAGATCTTCACTATCAAAACCATCTAGATTGAAAGGGGATATACCTTCCAAATCTCTTTTGGATGTTTGATCGTATGAAAGCCAAGGGGAAAGATTTTCCTACCAACCCATCTGTGATGTGAATGGTGACAGATCTTCTCGATGGTGACGGTTACTTGATGCAAAATTACTAGTAATTTTGGTTAATTAGTTAACGATAATTAAGTTTCTTAGGCATACATAGCTGTTAAAAATTTCAATTATTGTGCAATGGATCTGAAATGGCACAGCCATTTCGTTTCTACCAGATTTCTACTTCTCTTAATGAATAACCAAGAAGACTAGCGTCCAGGCAGCGATTTGAAAATTTTTAACTCGTGAATCGGCTGAAATCTGAAGTAAATTAAAGCTGGGATTTAAAAAAGACTGATCAAAACAACAATTTTTGTGGTCAAGAATGATCGTGTGCGGTACTGCAACTGCAGCTATTTTTTGCCCCCACCGCCGCCGATCTTCTCTTATTGGCATGGCATCGGGGTCTAATTGTATAATAAAAATCTAAAAAAAAATATAAGGCAGCGTCATTCAGGGAGGGGGAGGGGGGCTTCCCCTCTGCCCACCTTATGGGTGCCCATGTAACCTGGGTTTATGGTGGAAAAATCCACAACAATGAGTTGAACCTTTAGTATATGTATGCCTTTTCCCTGGTTAGTCTTTCATGCAGCTAAACCACAGTATTTATAAAATAAGTCAAACACAGAAATTGGAATTCCCTAGACTCTAGTTTTGCGTACCTCCTATGTGGATTCTCTAACGTTATACGGAGGAGACTCTTACCCCCTTTTTGCTCGTTCTTTCACCTCCCTAATCCTGTCCCGGCCCTAAATAAAGCTAGGTGGTCTTGAAATTATACGGAGAGGCTTCGGAAAGGGGAGTAATATTGTCAAACTAAGAATTTTAAGTTCCTTTCTGTCGAAAATATCAATGTTTTTACTTTTATAACTCATTAATATTAACATTTTGATTGCTACATATCAGGATATGTATATTAAACTGCCAATGCACATTCATTTGTATTTTTTTTCAGTAAAGTGCAAATTATGTTCTGGCCTTGGGAAGGGATGGGGGTTTCTGAACCCAACTTATGTTAATTTCTGCTCGTTTTGAGTTAGACTCGGTTATTTATTGCAATTTCTGTTCGTTTGTGGTTTCATTTATTTATCTATGCTGATTTCTGGTAGTTTCACGATTGGTACATTACTTGGTTTTATTTTTGCTCATTTTTTGTTTAATGGAGTTCTTTACTTTTCTTTGAAAAACTTGTTTTGTGGAAAAAGTTTTTTTAATTACTTTTTGTTCGTTTTATATTGACATAGTCTTTTCAGGGAAAAAGAAAATAATACTTTCAATCCTTTCGTTTTTTTTAAAGAATTTATAGTTTGATCAGTCATTTGTAAGCTGGAGAAAAATTTTCAGCAATTTTTAACAACTTACACCCTTTTAAAAATCTGGACACAAATAGTAGTGTTTAATATAGGTCAAACCTCATCTAGTTGACCTGAAGTGGAAAACTTGATACCATTCGCAAAAATAAAATCTGTTTACTTTCTTTGATAGCTTGGATACACTTACGCTATTTTGAATTGATTAAATTTTAAGAGCAGAAGTAGCCCCGAAAGTTTGAACGTAATACCCTCAGTCGTTCTTGGGGTACTGTTGAGATGCCTTATTGGGAATTAGCATTGACACAGTGTATTTTGATTTATTTGTATTTTCGGACAGAAGAAAGATCATCGTTTCCCTCCAATCAATGTCGACCATTAAAAAGAGCATCAGCCCTTCTATTTTCGATCGAATGAGCCCTTTTCGAAGTTCCTACGGCAACTCCTTCGATACGAAGTGCCCTGGTTTAAACAACAACAACTGCAAAAAAAATAATATATTATACCCACATCGATCTTTCATAGACAGCGCGATAGCGCTGCCTAAGTAAAGAACGATGAGGGCACAATGTATTATTTATTTTTCTCCTTCTTTCTCCATACCCAGGCACTTCGTATCGAAATAGTTGTCTTAGAAACTTCGAAAAGGGCTTATTCGATTGGAAATTGGAGTGGCTAGTGCTCTTTTTAATAGTTGAAAGTTATTGGAGGGCAACTAGCCCCACAACCATCATTCCCCCAAACACATCCAATCAAAATTTTGAGATAGCCATTTGGTTCACCGTAGTTGATTTCCAGATAGAAAATATGTTTTTGAGGAGGACATTCCCCCACAACCCTCGGCGTAAGGGTTTTAAGTTATACCCTTGTCGCGTATAAGTTTTTACAGAAGGTGTTGTCGTAGAAACTTCAAAAAAGGCTCATTCGATTAGAATTTCAATGGACTAGTGCCCTTTTTAATAGTCGAAAGTGATTGGAGGGTTAATAGCCCCCCCCCACGCCCATCATTCCTCCAAACACATCCAATCAAAATTTTGAGATAGCCATTTTGTTCAGCGTAGTGGATTTCTAGATAGAAAATGTCTTTCTGAGGAGGACACTCCCCCACAACCCTCGGGGCAAGGGTTTTAAGTTATGCCCTGGGGGTATATAAGGTTCTTACACGCCCACCATTTCCCGAAACACATCCAATCAAAATTTTGAGATAGCCCTTTTGTTCAGCGTAGTTAATTTCCAGATAGAAAATAGGTTTTTGAGGAGGACACTGCCCCACAGCCTTCAGGTTGTAAGTTATGCCCTGGGGGCATATAAGGTTTTTATAGAAGGCGTTGTCAGAGAAACTTCAAAAAAGGCTCATTCAATTGGGAAATCAAAGGGCTAGTGCCTTTTTTAATAGTCGTAAGTGATTGAAGTGCAACTAGCCCCCACGCCCATCATTCCCCCAAACACATCCAATCAAAATTTTGAGATAGCCATTTTGTTCACCGTAGTTGATTTTCAGATAGAAAATATGTTTTTGAGGAGGAAACTCCCCCACAACCCTCGGGGCAAGGGTTATAAGTTTTGCCCTAAGGGTATATAAGAACGATCTTGGCACAATGTATCATTTATTATGTTTTTCCTTTAGAGCAGGGCACTTCGTATCGAAGAAGTTGCCGTAGAAACTTCGAAAAGGGCTCATTCAATTGGAAATTGGAGTGGCTTGTGCCCTTTTTAATAGTCGAAAGTGATTTGAAGGCAACTAACACCCCTTCCACGCCCACCATATCCCGAAACACATCCAATCAAAATTTTGAGATAGCCATTTTGTTCAGCGTAGTTGATTTCCAGATAGAAATTATGTTTTTGAGGAGGACACTCCCCCACAGCCTTCAGGCTGTAAGTTATGCCCTGGGGGCATATAAGGTTTTTATGGAAGGCGTTGTCGTAGAAACTTCAAAAAAGGCTCATTCGATTGGAAATTCAAAGGGCTAGTGCCCTTTTTAATAGGCAAAAGTGATTAGAGAGCAACTAGCCTCCCCTCCCACGCCTATCTTTCCCCCAAACACATCCAATCAAAATTTTGAGATAGCTATTTTGTTCAGCGTAGTTGATTTCCAGATAGAAATTATTTTTTGAGGAGGACAACCCCCCACGGCCTTCAAGGCAAGGGTTGGAAGTTATGGCCTGGGGGCATATAAGGTTTTTATAGAAGGCGTTGTCGTAGAAACTTCAAAAAGGGCTGATTCGATTGGAAATTCAAAGGGCTAGTGCCCTTTTAATAGTCGAAAGTGATTGGAGAGAAACTAACCCATTTGTCACGCCCTCCTTTTCCCCAAACACATCCAATCAAAATTTTGAGATAGCCATTTTATTCAACCTAGTTTTAAGTTCTGTAAATTAGGTCTTTGAGGATGACAACCCCCTCACAGCCCTCAGACAAGGGTTGTAAGTTATGCCCTTGGGCCATATAAAGTTTTTATAGAACGCTCGTCGTAGAAACTTCAAAAAGGGCTCCTTCGATTAGAAATTGAAATGGCTAATCCCCTTTTTAATATTCGAAAGGAATATAGTCGAAAGGGTTATAAGTTATGCCCTGGGGGCATATAAGTATTTATTGAAATCTTTGTCGTAGAAACTTGAAAAAGGGTTCATTCGATTGGAAATTCAAAGGTCTAGTACCCTTTTTAATAGTCAAAAGTGATTTGAGGGCAACCAACCCCCTCTCTCGCCCACCTTTTCCCCAAACACATCCAATCAAAATTTTTAGATAGCCATTTTGTTCAGTGCTGTTGATTTCCAGATAGAGATTATGTTTTTGAGGAGGACACTTCCCCACAGCCCTCAGGGCAAGGTTTGTAAGTTATGCCCTGGGGGCATATAAGGTTTTTATAGGAAGCGATGTTGTAAAAACATCAAAAAGGGCTTATTAAATTGAAAACTGAAAGGGCTAGTGTCCTTTTAATAGTCGAAAGTGATTGAAGGGCAACTAACTCCCCTCTCACGCCGATCATTTCCCCAAACACATCCAATCATATTTTGAGATATCCATTTTGTTCAACGTATTCAAAAGTTCTGGAAATTAGGTCTTTTAAGATGATAACCGCCTCGGATCCTTCAGTGCAAGGGTTGTAAGTTATGCCCTGGAGGCATATAAGGTTTATATAGAAAGCTGTTGTAAAAATCTCAATAGAAAGTTGTTGCAGCACGATAGCGCTGCCTAAGTAAATGCATTGTGCTTGGGGCTGATTTCTATGGGGAAAATCTTCCTTGGAGAGGGAACTTTCTGGGGAGTGAATATTCCAGGGGAAATGTTACACTAAGGGGTTTTGACAAAATTACCAAACGAAATTCTTTTTAATTGTCTTAAATTCTTTTTGCCAAATTTTTTATGTGGAGATGTTCCAGGGGAATTAGCAAGGATTTTTTTTCGCGTGTTTTGTTTTCATGGAAATAGTTTCCACGGAAGGGGCATTTCTGGAGTGATCAAGAAAACGATTACAGATTAAAGTCTTATTCTAATGAAAGAATGCTAAGGAGACTTTTTCAGGGTGAATCGTCAACAAGTCAGTATACAAGGGACATACGATGGAAATGTCTAGAGGGGATTTGACGCTGGGAATGCACTTTACGTTGGATGAAATTTCCAGGGAGGAGTTATCCGTGAGGAGGAGGGGTCTATTTCATAGAGGGTGAGCCAGATTTACCGGCATTATTTGAAAACGAACAGAACTTATGCCATATATGAAGGGCTGCCCCCTCCTCAATATCGATACAGCTTCATTTGAATAGGTGCATTCAATACAGCTCAAACATTTTATTCCTATGATAGCGCAATGAACTTGTCTCTGCCTAGCATTATAAGGCCCGGGTTTCGATCCCAACCTGCGTCAGTTGGGATCGAAACCCCGTACATAACCATTTCCCAATATTGGATGTGGGGGCTTTCGTACAAGCTACTATGGGCCTTAAAGGAATGCCTTGCTTGTAAATCAAAGGTTTAAAAACTACACAGAACCATTTCCCAATATTGGATGTGGGGGCTTTCGTACAAGCATGAATGGCATAGTAAATTCTTATGGGAGTGTTGTGGTGGTAGTGAGACTTTAGACGATACACCTTCTATTATTATTCATGACCCCGAATGGTCAGATAACTTGATTTACCGAATGGTCAGATAATATTATTTGATCTATTAAAGTTATAAAAGTAAAAACATTTATTTGAGGGTTTAAGATTTTAACAGAATCTTAAACTCTATCTTCGGGACTAATACGACTGGCGCTAAATATTTTGAATTTGATAGTATAACCCCTAAATCGAGCATTCGGTCTATTTCTTTTTTATTTCTTTCCTTTTAGCTTCTGGTATTCTGTACGGGTATTGTTTTATTGGTTTGTTGTTTTTTTACTGGTATTTTATGTACCACATTTTTTGTTTTTCCGATTCGGTCTGTTAATACGTCTGCAAATTCCGTGAATAAATTATTTAATTGGTGTTTCTGAGCTTGGCTCAGATAGGTTTCTGACGAAACTCTTTCAATGGCATTTATATGTGTTTCCGCCGGGTGTATTTTATCCAAAGGGGCACTTTCCTCGTCATTTTCTGAGGTCGAAATCATGAGGCAGCGCTTCTGCGGATCTTTG
Source organism: Artemia sp. Kazakhstan ARC1039 (assembly GCA_029168905.1). Taxonomy (NCBI): domain Eukaryota; kingdom Metazoa; phylum Arthropoda; class Branchiopoda; order Anostraca; family Artemiidae; genus Artemia; species Artemia sp. Kazakhstan ARC1039. The sequence goes on from JAQQPU010015281.1 coordinate 20,444, forward strand.
TGATTACGATATATATATACCTATTATTTTCTGTAACTGTTTGTACATTCTGCCCACAATACATTGTGGGCACAATGTATTATTATTTTTTTTTCTTTCTTTCTCCATACCCGGGCACTTCCTATCGAAGGAGTTGTCGTAGAAACTTCGAAAAGGGCTCATTCGATAGGAAATTGGAGTGGCTAGTGCCCTTTTCAATAGTCGAAAGTGATTGGAGGGCAACTAGCCCCTCCCCCCTCCAGGCCCATCATTCCCCAAAACACATCCAATCAAAATTTTTAGATAGTCATTTTGTTCAGCCTAGTTGATTTCCAGATAGAAAATATGTCTTTTGAGGAAGACACTCCCCCAAAACCCTCGGGGCAAGGGTTATAAGTTATGCCCTGGGGGTATATAAGGTTTTTATAGAAGGTGTTGTCGTAGAAACTTCAAAAAAGGCCCATTCGATTGGAAATTCAAAGGGCTAGTACCCTTTTTAATAGTCAAAAGTGATTGGAGGGCAACTAGCCCCCCTCTCCCCCCACGCCCATTGTTCCCCCGAACAAATCCAATTAAAGTTTTGAGATAGCAATTTTGTTCAGCGTAGTTGATTTGCAGATAGAAAATATGTTTTTGAGGAGGAAATTCCCCCACAACCCTCGGAGCAAGGGTTTTAAGTTATGCTCTGAGGGCATATAAGAGCGATGTTGGCACAACGTATCATTCATTATTTTTTTCCTTTAGAGCAGGGCACTTCGTATCGAAGAAGTTGTCGTAAAAACTTCGAAAAGGGCTCATTCAATTGAAAATTGGAGTGGCTTTTGCCCTTTTTAAGAGTCGAAAGTGATTGGAAGGCAACTGACACCCCTTCCACGCCCACCATTTCTCGAAACACATCCAATCCAATTTTGAGATAGCCATTTTGTTCAGCGTAGTTGATGTCCAGATAGAAATTATGTTTTTGAGGAAGAGACTCCCCCACAGCCTTCAGTGCAAGGGTTGTAAGTTATGCCCTGGGGGCATATAAGGTTTTTATAGA
>JAQQPU010015282.1:0-21459 GCA_029168905.1 Artemia sp. Kazakhstan ARC1039
TATATATATATATCTGGCGAAATCTGGAGCAAAAGTCATTGGTAATTCCACAAGGATGGTTTTTCAAAATTGATGGTGAAATTTCGCTGGAACTTCATGACCTGGTAAAAGACTTTGTTTTCCCCTGCATTAATAGACCCGCGCACAGGGACTCACTGAGTCCCTACAATTTATCTTTAGTAGAGAATAAAAGCATGCATTGGACACCTTCAAAAAAATACTTATTGCCGACCTGGAGCCGAAACGGAATATTGTTGTACACCACGTTCTTTTGCAGTTGATGCTTACCATCAAAAACCTTATCTGAAGACGTTTGTTGACATATTTGTCAACAAACGGTCTCAAGCGAAAACAAAGGTCGAAAAAGAGATTTTTAAACTCATGTTAAATTCGGCCTTTGGTAAGATGAGTGAGAGTGTGCTAAACAGGGGACTTTGTGACCGACCCAAAAGAATGTGCCTGAATCATTGCGGATCTGAACTTCACATTATTCACAATCATAGACTCCAATATGGTCCTCTTACATGGAAAAAACAAATGTAGTTTTAAATGAAAACATTGCCACTGGCAGTGCCATTTTAGAATTATCAAAAAGCTCATATTGGAGTTTCATTACAATGTGTGCAAGCGCCAGTGGCCAAGGGAGGGAAAAGTTCAAGTTTTTTATGGGGATACAGATTCTTTATTGTTAAAAGTTAAAACTAATAATTTATTGGCAGATTTGGAAAATGGAGAGTACATTAGCTATCCGATGGACTACACTAACTGAGATGAGTCCCGCTATCTGGAGCTAGTGAAACGCCAGGCCCCAAATCAATTATAGAAATTAAAATCAGAAACAGGAAGTGATTTGGTATCGCACGATGTATTTCCCGGTCCGAAGGTGTACTGCGTGGAAACGCAAAATCAGACAGCCAAAAAAGTCTGTTAAGGGGTGCCTGCATACTATGTAAGGGAAAATTTCAACATGAGTAATTATAGGAACTGTATAGAGCAAAATATAGTTCCAAGAGCGATTGTCATGGCTATTCACTCTTTAAAATACAAACACTATACAATTCGAGTCAAAACAATGCCATGTCTACCATATCGGACGAAGTCTATGTTTTCGAGGGTGGTGTGAGAGCAAGACCGTATCCAGGGGGGGCGGGGGGTTACCCGGTTTGAACCCTCCTCCCCCCCCTCGAAATTTTTGACCGGTAAAAAATAAGTCGAAAATTAGTAAAACCTAGGTAAAAATCAGTATAATTAGTCGAAAACTGAGTCAAAAATTAGTATCCCCCCCGAAAAAAAATGCTGGATCCGCCCTTGTGTGAGAGTACTACCACATGGCCATTATTTTACTTCAGATCGTGTTGAACGCGTAGATTATAGAAAACAACTCGGTCTGGAGAAAGCTCTATAGTCGTGGGAGGGGGAGGGGGGCCGTTGCCGTCACTACCTCAAAACTGCCTCTTTTTTACATCCAGTCGTTTCTTCGTCGTAAGCTCGGCACTGCCTTTTTTGTCCTAGTCATTGCGCAAACCGGTAATTTTCTAGTGTTTATTTTGTGTTGTATTTTTAAACGTTTATTTTATCTTGCCACTGCCAACGACCGCTGGTCGCCACGGGTGCCGGCCCGGTCGGTGTTATCACTGGCCGCCCGATCGTGATATTTTTTAAAGTTGTAAATATATTTTTTATGTTTTTGTATATATGTGAATTAAAGAAACCATGTATTCTATATCCTCTTGAATATTTATTCAACAGATTGAAGGTAGCATAGGTTAGTTGCATTTTAGCATGGAAGAGTATATATCAATTTAAAACACCCTTCAGATCGTTTCTTTGCGGACCGTCCACATCTGGCAAAACGACACTTTTAACGAAAATAATTCAAAACCGTGATAAAATGTTTTTAGAGAACCCAAAAAGTAACTGTAATTACTATAGTATATGGCAAGAATCCTATGATAAAATAAAGAAGATTGATCGAAGCATAAAATTTACTCAAGGACTTGACGTGTTTACTGGTATTGCACCAAACTCATGGTTAACTATTGACGATTTAAGTGTAGTCTATTGCAGAATGATCGCTGGAAATGTTACAATTTTTACCGTCCGGTCCCATCACGAAAAAATTTCTGTAACTATTGTTCTCCCTAATATTTTTCATCAGAGTAAATGCATGACAACAATTGCTTTGAATTGTACCTACTGTATCATCTAAAGAGTTGTTCGCGATTCAAGTTCTCTTATAACTCTAAAAAAAAGATTTATCCTGGTGAGACTAAATTTTACTTTCCGGATACAATCAAACAACTAAAAAATCTTATGGTTACGTATTATTAGAGCTGAATCAAAGCACACCCGAAGAGTCACGTTTTGTCACTGATATTTTCGATAATGAAATTATTGTATATCTACCCGTGAATAGTAAAAGGTCATTAGTCGCAATCATGACATTGAAGAAGCTACACGAACAACGGAATTTATTTTCTGTGCTAGCCAATTCAAAACCAAGACTTAGAAAAGCAATACTCAAGCATGGTGTTGACAAGGAATTTATTAATCTCTTATCGGAACTTTGTTTAAATTTAACAGAGGGTAATGTTAGGCTGTCAGATCGTGTTAAGCAACAGACAAGGCAAAATCGATAATTTGTACGCTCTTTAGCTTACAAAACGAAAACAAAATGTTAAACAAAACGTCTTGTTCAAGCAGGTGGTAATTTGTTTTCAGCGTTACCACCAATAATCACCGGACTTGTAAACACTATTTTCTATAAATCGCTAAACCCTATAGATTGACGCCAATTGAACTTGGTCTTTCACCCAAAGGGATAATCTTGATAAATTTCTTAACAATGAAACAATCGCTGATGATGAAAAATTAATTTTGCTTCAAGATGCCCTTCATCGCGTCAACAAACTTAAATCTTATCGTGAAAAACCGCTTAAAGTCAGTGTCATTGATCAACTTTCTGGAAACAGTGAAACACCGAAAAAGGAAGAGTTATTAACAAGTGTTGTGGACTTGTTTCCTCTATCCTATCGTGAACAAAGTAAAAGACTCTTGACGTATCTTGCTGAAAATGAAGAAATTGATGAGAAAAAGAATGAAGTTATAATCCAAGGCAAGCTCTAAAATTTAATTGATTTATTATTGGATCTGATTATAAATCGTAAAAGAGTCGAATCATTTGACGAGCATTTATATCATTTTTTAAAGTCGTCAAATTTTCCTAAAAATCTTATCGGTAATAAGCAAATTCTAAAGAAATTAAAAGAGCAAAGTCCGTTAAAGGTAGGAGATGATTTTAAATCTTTCTTGGAAAGCACACCTAGTGGCGATTTGAGACCGATAACTAGACGGTTACGGACGGTTACGATCAAAATGGATAAAATTTTGAAAAGTATTTATGAAAATATTGGAGAACAAGGAAGTTTATGTTCTCCAACTACACTTGCACGGGTTACCAGAATTAAAAGGAAACTAGCAAAAGAGTATTTGCAAAAGGAATCCGGTTATACTCTTCACCGATATCATAGGGTTTATGGTAGTCACTATCGAAAAACTAGAGCCTTTTATCCTTGACATATATTACAAGCAGATCTTTTGACTCTAGACGTGATTCAAAGACGTTATAATAAACCGTACAAGTATTTTTTACTCGCAATAAGTGTTTTCAGTCGATATGCATATACAGTTCCTGTGCAGTCAAACAGAGGTAATGAAGTTGCTAAAGCCCTTGGAACTTTTTCAAGTGTCAAAAATCCTAGACACTAAACCAACAACAAATCTGCTTCGTGATATGAAAGATGAAGAGATTCTCGGTGGTTTTTATGATTATGAATTACAAAAAGTTGGAAAAAGTGGAATATATCTAATTTAAAAGGTATTAAAGAATCGTACACGCCAGGGTAAGCGACAGTTGCTTGTTCGCTGGCTAGGATCTAACTCTGATTTTGATTCGTGGATACCCGCTGAAGACGTTCATAGTGTCTGAAGGTTTTTATGTGATTCATTTCCAATTTTTGGACAAAACTTCGCCCGGCCATTAAATTTGAGGGAAGGTATGAAGTTGCTCTTGTAGATTGTATTCTTAAAAACAGATATGATATTCTAAGAAAGGATCGTACATACTATATAAAAATTAGACCCCATGATTGACCAATTGTTAGCGATCAGTGTGATTGAAAATATGAATTCATTTGAATACCCCTTTGTCACATTATAATATAAGTAGTTTGTGAGTATGAATTAATTGTGTCATGCAATCAACAAAAAAAAATTCCGCTCGTAAAAATGGTGCCTTTCAATTCAATTATTAAAAAGAAGAGGGGAAAATATACATTTGTTCGCCCATTAACAATGAAAAGGTTATTCTCAATGATTATCTAAGAGAAGTACTTGGTTTTACACATAATGTAATTAACGGTTAAAGTGGAGGTAGCGCTAGTGGTATGAATCGTGTCATTTTCGCAGAGTATCCGCCCGCCTTCTCTTCGGACAGATGTATATTTCTTTATGCATCCTTTGTCGAAAGATCAAGAGTTGGTAATACCAATGTCCCCCTCCTACGTGTTTCTGAACGAAAAACCTCTAATGAGCATATTCATCACTACAATATAAAGCACTTTCAATACGTTCCAGTCAACACTTCGTATTTGGAGCTCTGTCAGTTAACATTAAGAACGGAATTGGGTGATCCTCTCGCAATAACAAAAGGTTTGGCTGTGCTTACATGTCATTTTCGACCCATTCAGTGAAATGGCTAATAAAACTCACTTTGTATGTTCTGATATTGCTTGCTATGTTTCTGCTCTTGGACCACACCAGTTGGGACATGAAATGGACTATTATAGGGGTCGTTCGTGAGTGTCCAGGTACGCTATCGGGAGTTGGTTTGCTAAGCTTTTTCGCTCTTCACTATCTCTTGCCAGAAAATTTATCGCACCGGTTACAGTGGATTTTGCGTCCTCTATCTTGCGTGTTTTGCAAAGTCTCAGGTCGAGCCCACGATTCATCGGTGACTGATTGAAACAACGGGGAAAAATTTAAAAAAGAAAGAGAAAGACCTAATCACTCATCAGTGTCAAGTCCTCAGTCCCACTTTCAAATTTATTCTAATGTAGACTGCTTTATCGATTTGAATTCGACATTTATAGATTTATATGTCATTGTTAAAAATTCGAACAATGAAAAACCAAGTGCCGCCGAGGGGCTATCCTACGAAAATTGTGTACTACATAATTTATTTCGACAAATAAGTGTCTATATAAGCGGAACATTGATGAGCACGAGCAATAATCTTTCAAATTATGCAAGTTATATACAATTCATGTTGATGACACCAATGTCCCATAAGCAGTTGAGAGGTATGACAATTGGGTATGAATATAATAAAAATACTGATGCTACCAATATTCATAGAGAGGCGAAATCTAAAGATTTGCATTTAGTTGGGAAACTAAATCATGAGATATTTAATATACCTCAATGGTTGCCTCCTAATGTAAATATTGATATAAAACTACACCCGGTGCCATCCGTACAATTATACGTTAATATTCTCTTCACCTCGGCAATACTTCAGGTACGAAAACAACAAGATATGAGTTCTGTGGCTTTGGTGATAGAAAAATTAAGAGTCAGTGGTAACAATATTAAACTACTTGTTCCTCATACAGTCACGAATTAGCGTCATATTGCTGCAGGTATGCGTACCTATACCAATTCGTCATTTATCAATGGCGAAATTCTTTCAAAATTGGCATTGGATTTTGTAAAAAGCGCTAGTGCTGTTGGATCATGGACAGATTCCCCGCATAAATTTGAATTATTTGGAATTTTCTCGCTTGTATGTAAATTAAATGGAATCCACCTCTACAATTTATCCTTTGTTAAATCCTATAGGACCCTCCTATAATCCAATAAATTGACAATGCAATCCCTAGATCGAGATTCTCAATTATTCGAAAATGGTATAAGTGAAGAAATGTTTGCGAAACGGCATGGAAATATTGTATTAGATTTGTCTGGCACTCAAGATATGAGTATTGTCCGGACGGGAAATGTGCGGATAGAGTGTACCTTTGCCAAAATGTTGGAGGAAAGCATCGCATTAATATCGCTAAATCAATTTGAAACCTATTCGGAGATTACTCATGATGGCAGTGTTTTATTAAACTTGGTACAATGAACACGGAACAAATAAGTGATGTATTTAACATCAACCCCTACATGTTCAAATATAAATCTCATTGTATACCTTAAGATTTGCTGGAGCATATTCAACTTGTTGACAGTACCCTAATCATTGTTATTAGCAGTCCATCGAGCGTAAAGACGGGGCATTTGTTATGCATCTGTCAAACAAGAAACAATATAGAATTTTTCAACCCGCTTGGCCTGCTGTATACATTCTATACACCTCATATTAGAAATTTTCTTGAGCAGAGCGGAAAATCTATTATTCAAAATCGGAATCGGGTACAAGATCTATCGAAGAAAAGCTGTGGTTTTCACGCCCTATTATATTTTATTTTTCCAAGTCGTGGACATACTTACATGGAATTTATCAAGATCTATGGTGACAATCCTCGATTGAACGACTTTCTAGATGAAAATACTTTTTCTTACCTCTATAATATAAATTTTGGTGCCCTAAAAGTGAAATGCTTTAAAAATGTATGTAAATTTGTTTATTAATAAAATTTTGTAAAAAAATCTATGTCCTTTTGATTTCTTCTTCTACGCATAGGTAATCATCCGAAATGATAAGTTGTGGTAGCTCGTATGGATTCAACTTGAATTCGTCTTGATATGCAAAATCAGAGTCACGTTTTCTACAATATAGGGTAACTTCATTTTTATTAAATCTCTTTGTAAAGTCAATAAAACTACCCTGATTCATATGATACAATTCATGTGTTTCAATTTGCTTTTTTGAAGCAGTGTCACATACAAAATTCTCATATGAAGAATTACTTTCTGTAACAGCCAAATAAAAGTCTGTTGGCTTATAATCAATGTTGCCAGTATCTTCACAGCTATGTCGTAAAAACCAAACTCTCTTTTAATTCCAGAAATTGAAGCGTAGACCAGGTTCTTCCTCCCAAAACAATTTAAAGCCACGGCGATACCAGTCTCTTAAAAATAAACTGAACTCACGTTAGGGTTTTTCGCAATCATTCCAGGGTAAGTATTTTCCCATTGACCACATTTATCATAGTGACAACTGCAGCATAAGAATCCTCTATTATGAGAGTCACAAATCTCTTCAAGACAAGAATGACAGTCTTTAATATGCACAGCATATCCTCTTTGCAATTTATATGGATTGCATAATTTACACTTTTCATTATAGTCATCAGAAAAGTACAATTCTCACAAGATGACCAGCTGCCCTAAGTATACAAGCATAATGGGCAAGTGTAAAACATTGTTTCGATGTTGACTGGTCCACTTCAAAAAACAAACTGACTCTCAAACAGCATCTCCTAGGAGCGTTACAAAATGGCCATCTATGTAGTGGTTAAGAGCAAAACCACAATATCATTATATCTTGTCTCAATCAATATATCTATAAATTGAGTAAAAGCCTGGGGACCCCGACGACAAAATTTCATACAATAGTCCAAAGAAGGGGAATCGGTTCCTATTATATCGTTAAACATATCTCGGGAAAATATCTTTCTTTGAAGAGATAATTCCATAAAGTCATCATATAAAACTAACCACTTTTCCAATTTTACTAGATTACGCATGATTTTCTGTTTCTCAAATCTATCCATTTTAAAAATGTCACTTCCAAATACTGACTGTTTTCTATGAATTGTTCTCATCAATATATTTCGCCAGCGCATTTAATCCATCTTGTAATCTCTGTATATGCGCTATATTCACCTTAGACGCAAAGCACAATTGTTCATCCGACTTGAATTTGCTTAATGTTATAACATACCCATTATAGATCTTGTCCCATTCTAAGGTTAGTCGAGAATCCCTTGTAATTTTTACCGCCACCTTAGGTACTCTAGGTCCCGTTTCGTTAACAGTTTTAATATTCAATAATGTATATGCATCCATGTTGACTGTCCCACTTGCAGAAAGAAACTGATTCTCGATCAATAGTTTTAACCATCTGGGAATTTTGTCTAGAAGAGCATCGCAGGGGAGTTTTGCTAGCTGGGAGATGTATCTGGAAAAAACATCATAGGAGATTTCAACCACCTGGGAATTTTTTCTGGTAACAACGTGGGGGGAGTTTTTCTAGCTGGGGGTGTATCTTGAAAAGTATTGCGGGGGAGGGTTTCAATCACCTGGGAACGTGTCTCGACATGATTTTGCCTAGAAAAACAATTTATTTCAAATATGTCCTGCAAAAACATAACAAACCCCAACAAAACAAAGAAACATCAAACAACATAACCATAAAACAACATCAAGAAAACATGAGCAAGAAACAACATCAACATAACATAACAACATAACATAACATCAACAAAACATCATACAACAAAACCATCCAACATCATAACCAACAGACATAACATAACCAAGAAACAACATAACCAACAAACAACATAACATAAATATAACATAAGATCAACATAACATAAGATCAAACTACTTAACCATCAACATAACAACATAACCATCAAACAACATCAACATAACATGACCAAGAAACATAATCAACATAACATAACAACATAACATCAACATAACCGACAAACATAACATAACATAACAAAACAACATAACATCAAACATATGTTAATTTCCCTATGTTACAAGTAAAAAAGTGTCCGGATCGGGATTCGAAGGGGTGGGCTGACTTTGTAGTGTCTATGACGGTACTACTCTTATCATACATTTCAAAGTTTTTGAGGAAAACAGATATCTCAAAATTTGATTCGATATCATCGGTGTTAGAGGATGGCCGGACAGCAGAAAAATAAACGAGAGGGAGACATATCGCCGTCATGTAGCTTTCTGCGTTTAAAGAGTGCACAAGAACTTTCTATTTTTGATCGAATGATCCCCCTCCAAAGCTTGTTAAATAACCCCATCCATTTGAAGTGGGTATGTGTTCATTTGGCTGTGTAGTTGTTCCCCCTACAAATAGCCTTTTTCGGGGGCCAGATGTACGAATTGTGTGTTTTGTATATTTTGACAATAAATTAATTGTTGATTGATATGTGAGCACGACTATTTTGAACTAGTCGCGTGGATTCCCTTCTTCAAAATCCAAAACCTTGCTCCGATGGATATAGAACCCATTATCCCAATTGTTTCTACAAAGGAGACAATGTAGATGGTAGTGCATTCTGAGCCAAACTGATGGGAGCGGCAGTGCTGACATATGCCAGAGATGGAAGGTTGGAAGGTTAATTGAGATATTCAAGTCGGTGTTTCGTATTTTTTTGATATGTTGATCCTATTGGTGCGTGGGTATTCATTTATCGTAGATGGGAGGCTTGGTGCCCCTGGCCCTGACTATCAGGAAAATATCCCGTTTTTCCTATATACGTAGTATTTTTGGCCCTCTTGTAAATTCTATTATATTTAATTGCCCTTTAAATGTATTAATTTTTTCAAGCTTAAATGTAACCGTCTGTTCAGTTTTAGGGGACATTCCCCTTTTCTTCTAATATAGAGGCAGAATTATCATTCTTCAAAACAAAAATGCAGACTGTTTTGAGCTCTTAAAAAGTAATCAATCCTACATAGGATATTCTCATTTCCCCTTTTATCCTATCCTTTACCCTCATTTTTTCCCTTGAGCAGTCAAACCTCTCTTAAATTTGTATTACCTTTGATAGTATCCAGTTAAAATAACATTTCTTTCTGGTTAATTAACACTGGCTTTCATAAAAGCATAAGAAAGTCGAGACTATGTATCGGTACAATTTATTATTGCTTTTAGCAATAAAATGATTACATTAATGGGTCTTGGGGAAGTGATCAATCCTAGAAACTGAATTATAATCCCATTTCCCTCTGGTCTTTTCTCTTTTCACTATTTTTTCCTTGTGGGTCTAGGGTTGTAAGCTCAACTCAAACTTGTGTTACTCTTGTCAGGCGTAAATTAAGTTAGCACGACGTTTCTGATTGTCAAGTAACTTTCAATCTGAAAAGCTGGTTTTCAAGGCTTCATAAAATCAAAAAAAGAAAAGAAAAAAAAAGTGGAGTGCTTTCTTCTCATTCCCTAGATATTTACGCTAATGTTTTTTAGTGCTTTTGAAAAGCATCTTATTCTAAATAAAGCGCCCTTGTGTTTCATCGATAATACTTAGAGCATTGAAAAAAAAAGAGTCAAACTGTAGCATAAAAAGCGAGGGATTGAGGAGGGTTTAGCCTCCCCCATATACGGAATAATTTCTGGTTTTCTTTGATTTTTAATGTTTTTCCATACGTTCAGTAGAAAAAATCAGGTCCTGAAATCCCTTCCCCCTCCATAGAAAATTAACCGCGGAAAATCTCAATAATTTTAGTCTAATATGCTAATTCTGATGGTGTGAACTTTATAAAGGTTGCTTGATTTTTGGGGTCGTTACCCCCATTTTCCCAAAAACAGAGAAATTTTCTGAGGCCTTTAGCTTTTGACCGGTAACATTAAACTTAATGAATTTGGTATATTTGGAATTAGAATAAAAGTCTATTCTTTAGATATATTAATTGTTATCAACTTTCCTTTTTTGGAATATCGGTTACAACCTGGCCGAGTCGCTTCTTACTTATAATTTGTTACCACGAACAGTTTGATTCTAAAATCTATAAGAAATATTTCAATCAAATTTCTTATGGTAAATGTGCTCAATAGAATGCTGTAGCAAAAGTTTGCATCGCATCATCTGCATATGAAACGTCATTTTCTCTTTATAAAGAATTTGCAATGCAAACCTAGAAGTTGACAAACTTATCTTTTAAGAAAAGACCAAATATGTATGCAGAATTAGAAATCCTAATCAATTTTCTCTCTTTAAAGAGAGTTTAGCATAAAATATTTCGAGATGGAGTGCAAACTAATAGCCAAGAAAGCTAAGGAAATGAAACATAAATATTTTGTCCCTGTATCTTTAAGGTCGCTCGATACCACAAAGAATCACTCTCGTCCATAAGCTATTTTAGTTTGTGTGACAGAAATCAAATTTTACCGAAATCTTGAAAAAACATTCAACTTCTTCAGTTTTTTTTGCCAGAGATAGAGTTTTTCAGAGTTAATAAAACTTACATCATTAGAAAATGTAAATTTAATTTTTATGATTAAAATGAGTAGAATTTTCTTTTTAAAGTTTAGGAAAGAACATTTCCTAAAATAATTCTTGCGTACTTTGCTTGAAAAAACATTAAAAATCAGCTCAAAAGAAGTATCATTGAATAATTTTACAGCTTCGGAAGTTTCCAGTTGTGATAACTGCCTTGATTGAACTCTTTGCGGACACATGATGCACTTTATTTATAATGTACGTACATTGCTCGGCAACCCAATGTCCTTGTAAATGATTTATCTGATCATTATGTTGTTTTTGGATCCTATTCACTGAGCATGTCCAAACCACACCAAATGGGTACAGGGAAACAAAATGGGTCTACGACTGTTAAGAGCAGTGAATTCCCTAATCAAAAAATGGGTCTTTGGTTTTCTGCAGCTAAAAATTCTTTTTGAGGAGTGTTGTACTTGTAAGTTGACATTATTAAGTTGTAATTGGATATAAGATTGTAGTCAGCCAATCCCAATTATCTACAGCAGGTCCAAGATTAAAAACCTACTGTACTTGTTTAGGGAGAATAAATTTTAGTCAAAACCTTTGTCAAAGATCACACACTATCCAAGTACAGGTGGTTTTATTTTAAATCCTCTTTCATGTAGTAGATATGATCTGGCTGTTCTAGCCATTTTCACACATTACCTCTCCCACCACTCATAGTCATCTCACTGACCTCTGAAGTAGGTTATACCTTTTCCCTAATGTCCACCATAGAAAACTCATAGATGACCTTTAGAAAGTTGCCAACTGAAACCCATATCAAAACTAAGTTCATATTCTTTTTCTCTATCACACCCAAGAGAACTGTCTGGGTTGTCATAAACAATCACAGTCTGAACTTTTTAGGTTTTATTTTCACCCTCAGTGCTGTCTTCTCTTCAAATCTCTTAACAGCCAACTTCTTTGTTTTGCTTGCTTTTGTTACTTCATTTTTTCTTTTTCACCTATTTTTGCCTTCCTTGTACCTAAGACAGCTTCGGTCTTGGCCTTCACTGATGTATCAGTGAGCCTTTTTGTTCTGCCCCTCTTTCTTCCTTGAAGAATTTTGTTTTCTTGGTGGTGTTGGGATGTGGTTGTACTTGTTCAGGTGTGACAATCCTATTTATCAATAACTGTAAAACACAGGGCTTACTGAAAACATTGGGTGAGATGATGGTTGTGCAGGTAGGGATGGGCTGAAGTTAGAACCTCTGATGAGTGTTGAAATTTAATACCAGGTTCACGGGCTAAAAAAAGATTTGCTTGGTCTGTATTTAAGAGGACAGATCATTATTATCAAAACAATCTGGAAAGGAGATAAACCCTGAGGTGCTGAGGAAATGCTCTAATCGACCCTTTGTCTTAGAGACACCAAGCCGACGCTGAGACTCTTAAAATGACAGTTTTTGTATCGAACTCCATTAAATCAGCAATAGCTGTGTATACATGTATGTATGTATGTATAGGCTATGTATACATATACATATATACCCAGGGCCACACTGATAAGGGAAGGTCAGAGGTGGTTGAAAATCGAAAGTTGTAGTTCCTTTTTAAGCGTCAATAGTGACGGAGGGTATTTAGCCCCCCCCCCTACAACCCCGAACTCGTCACCAAATGCATCTGATTGAAATCATGCCAGAGTCTAATTTGTACTTCACTGAAAAACATTCTTTTACGTTTTTTCACTTTTATAACCTTAAGAAATCAAAACTTAATTAAGATTTTAAGGAATAAATATCAGCATATGTTAATTAAACTGACAATGTACATTTTTATCAGTAAATTTATTTGATTTTTTTCAGTATAGTACAAATTATATTCTGTCTTTTAGAAAACATAGGGGGTTTTGAACCCTACTCATATTAATTTCTGCTCGTTTTTACTTTGACTTTATTATTTATTTAATTTCTGTTTGTTTTGGGCTTCATTTATATATTGATACTGATTTGTGGTAGTTGTATATTTCGTAGATTATTTGATTCTATGTTTGTTCATTTTGTTTTAATGGAGTTCTTTACTTTTTTTTAAAAACCTATTTTGTGGAAAAAGCTTTTTTTTAATAATACAATAAAATATTAGTCGATGTATGTCTTTTTTGATATTCTTTTTTTCGAAGTCACTATTACTTTTCCTTCCTGCGGTGAAACTGTCTTGTAAATCAGTAGAGATATGAGTATCCTTTTTTTCTGGAGGGGATGATTCAGACATACTGTGTCCAAATCAATATGTTCAAAAATATCAACCATTTCTCTATGAAATGCTTCAATAAGCTCATCCAAAGTTAAATACTGAGGGCTCGGGATGCTGTCTATCATACTGAAAAGAATATCTATTAACACCAAATCTACAAGTCCAGGAGATTGCTACCCATCTCCTCTCGAAATGGTCTCACCATTCCTTTCTATTTTTAATCAATGGACTAGAATTAAAGAAATATTTTAATATTCATTTATATTATAATTTCTCAAATTCAATTTAAAAAAAACAACTAGCTGAGTTTGTTGTACTCAAAAGTAATTTTACTAAACTTTGATACTTAGTCAGCAACAATAACATTTGGAATTTAGACACTAGCTGAATTTCTTGTGGTCAGGAGTGCTTTTATTAAATTTTTGATGCTCAGTCAGGAACTAAAACAATTCTGCATTAACCAACTTGATGAGTTTGTTGTAATCAAAAATGCTTTGTTAAATTTCTTGATGCGCAAACTTCAGCTAAAAAACTTCGAATTTACCAGCTAGCTGAGTTTGTTGTAGTCAAAAGTGCTTTTATGAAATTTTTTGATACGCATTCAGCAACTACAACACTCGGAAATGACCAACTAGCTGAGTCTATTATATTTTTGATATTTAGTTGGCAACTAAAAGAGTTGGAAATTACCAAGTTGCTGAGTTTGTTGTATCCGAAAGTGTTTCATTACATTTTTTAATGCGCAGTCAGTAACTAATACATTCCAACTTGTTGAAATTGTTATACTTGAAAAAGTACTTTTATTAAATTTTTTCTCAGTCTGCAACATTGTGTATGTGTGCCTCTGTGTCTTTATGTGTGCCACTGAGTTTGTGCGTCTGTTTACCTTTGTGTTTGTGTGCCTGCTGTGCCTGTTTCTCTGTCTGTCCGCCCTACAAAGTCCAAAATTGTTCAATCATATTAAATATTTTTTTACTTCAAATATTTTTATTTTCAAAATACAATAAAAATAACAATAACAACATGGTTATCTCACTATTTTCACATACTGGTTCAAATCATTGTTTTAATATATTTCGCAGTTGCATTTAAAATATCTTGTAGTCTATGTATATCTGTAGCAATAGGTATACTTATTCAAGATTGTCCTTAATACAACTGTAAAATACACTGTTTTGAGGAGGAAAAGACAGACTCGTGCACGTGAAAGAAGGTATACCATATACTAACCAATAGGTCCGAGGAGCCTCTTCCTGGCTTGGATTTTAGGCTCCAGCCTTCCAGCCAGCTTCCTGGCTGGCTGGAAGGTATACCATATTATAACCAAAAGGTCCGAGGAGCCTCTTCCTGGCTTGGATAGACTAAATCACGATTTTTATTAACTCTTTGTTAACGTTTTCTTTAGTAACTATGAAAATTGATGTCACTTTAAGTGATTTCCTTTCTCTTATTCTCAATGACACTACATATCTTGGAAACATACTCATACCACTCATACTCGAGGGCTAACCGACACCTTCTTGTAACTTCTACCTTAACATTGGGTACTCTTGGCTTCATTTCACTTCCGCTAGAACCTTCAACTACCAAATAAATTCTAAGTGCCCCCAAAAATTTGAAGTTAAAAAAAATCAAAATGTTCAGAATAAAAAAAAAAATAAGGTTCATCTCAAGGGCTAAGCTCATATACCACTCGATGGCGTGTTTATGCACTTTTTAGTTGTTATATTGCGCTTTACCACCCTCTGAAGGTCCAGGCTCAAAATTATTCCATGGATTGAATTCTAAATTTTAAAAATGGCTAGTAGAGAGGGGTGTTTTTTTAAGTTAATAATTAATTATGATATAAAAACATATACAATTCGGTAAATACTCTTTTTAGTTTTGATATTGCCCTTTACTGTCCCCTGAAGGTCCAGGTTCAAAAATATTCCATAGTTTTAATTCAAAAGTTCAAGAATGGCTAGTACAGAGGGGTGTTTCAAAAACTAATTATTATATATGATATTCTAACACATATAATTCGCTAAGTGCTCTTTTTATTTTTGATTTTGCTCTTTACCGTCCCTGAAGATCAAGCCTTAAAAATATTCCATGGATTGAATTCAAAAGTTCAAAAATGGAAGTAGGGAGGAGTGTTTTAAAACTAAAGATGATGTATGATGTACAAACAATTCAATAACTAAAGGGATTGTAAACGTGTTTTGATAAACCATAACTGCATGAAAAACAGTCCCCGTCCACTATGCATACGACAAAAAAAAAAAAAAAATACACACATTACAAACCTCTTGTATATTAGAATCCACAACCCAATTCCCTTTGTAATGATAATAACATGGACCAATTCTCATTCATTTATATCAAATAATTGGCAAACAAATGTATTTTCACCGGAAACTGAGAAAAAGTATTTACGAAATAAGACTGTCAGTACAGCAGCAATATTCTTTGACAAAAGAATTCACTGTTTCCGTGACACTATTATCCTTGCCCCGAGGGTTGTGGGGGAGTGTCCTCCTCAAAAACATATTTTCTATCTGGAGATCAACTACGCCGAACAAAATGGCTATCTCAAAATTTTGATTGGATGTGTTTCGGGGAATACTGGGCGTGGGGGGAGGGCTAGTTGCCCTCCAATAGCTTTCGACTATTAAAAAGGGCATTTGCCACTCCAATTTCCAATCGAATGAGCCCTTTTCGAAGTTTCTACGACAACTCCTTCGATACGAAGTGCCCGGGTATGGAGAAAAAAAAAACACATTGTGCCCACATCGTTCTTTACTTAGGTAGCGCTAGCGCGCTGCCTATGATTATTTTGTTGGATTTTATTTATAGTAAAATAGGTTAAGTTTTCCTATAGTTCAGCGGCACCAATTTACGAATTGACTAGGCAAAAAAATTACCGAAAAGAAGTTTTCACAAGAAAAGTAAAGAACCATATTTAACATAAAGACGAGCAGAAATAAAGTTGTATAATGGTTCAAACTTAAGATTATAGCTGATAAAAAACAGCTAATTAGCCGTTTGTTTTGGAATATTTCAATTGAATCAATAGATTGAACCGATTTGATTGTTTTTTGCAAATAATTTCGATTAGAAAAATCTTTATTAAAATTTAGTTATAGATTTGACAGATGTCAACATGCTATAAATTTTAAAGTTGATTTTAGATTTAACTTAAACTTTAAATTTAAATTAAATTTAAATTTAAATTAAATTTAAATCAGTTTTTTCATTTGTTTAGTTGTGACAGCTCCCTTTCCTCAATGCATCAAATATGTGAATGTAATTTTTATACATTTGTCTTACAATATCATCTTCTTTGTAAAATTATTTTTTTCGGACGTACCTTACTCAAGCCTGGACATTTGTTTTATATAAATAAAAATAAAACCTGACACGTTAGCAAAATTTTAGCTTAGAGGGGTCATGCGTTTAAGAGTGAGGAAAACCCTAAAAACAGGCAAATAATACAGAATATTAAATATTGCAGAAATTGCAACGTTTTCGAGGCCACTTGCCTCACATGTGGTTGATTGATGATTAAGACCAATATTTATATTGATAATAAACCAGGTGTAAAAGGAAGTAAGCCAGTAAACCCGAAGTTTGCCTTTGTATATAATTCAATAAAAAAACAAGTTTTTCAACTGAAAATAAGGACCAACATTAGTTATTCCGTATACGAGGGGAGCTACCCCTTCCACAACATCTCGCTCTTCACGCTAAAGTTCTTAGAACTTTAAAAAAGTTTCTTATTCTCCTTAAACGACCCTTCTGTTTCAGCCGTCGTTCAGCGTTTCGCTCTTTACTTCCCTCAGAATAGAGCCTAACCTAACTATTTGGTTTTAATTAAAAATCAACGGACTCGGTCTCGGACTTCAGCCTCGACCTCGTTATTAATGTCAGTAAAAGAAGAATCCACGGCTTAATTTAAAAATTCTACAAGATTCGATTCCACTCCCTTCATGTGCAAAGCTGGCTTTTCGGCTGTCACACTAGAAAAAAAAGTAAGAAATGCTCTAGAATTGACCTTTAACGAGATATCGGGGTTAACAACAAGCCCCTCCCTTCCATTTGTAATTGTAATAATATCCATCCTTAATCTGGGTTCAATAAATTATTTCTGATATTACCAAAACACTTAAAGCAAAATATTTTGTATCATCCCGAGGGAAATAGTGTCCGTTTTTAATTTTTTGCTGTTGAACTTATAATCGCCTTTTAAAAGGTATTAATTTAAAAAAAAAACTTCATTTACAAAGAAATTTTTCAAGGAAAAGTAAAAAGCCATATTAAACTTGATGCTAGACCTTTCCCCTAGGAAAATTCCCCCACGTGGAAAATTTCCCCCGCCCCCACTGAAAATTAAAACTTGCCGTTCTAACGTTTGCCAGGCCCATCGTTCAGTTATAAAAATAGAGACTAATTTTTGCAGCTTTGTTTATATATAGTGATCTTCATTTGTCAGTAAAAAACTCAAATTTTTTATATGTTCTTGCATTCTATGCAATAATTCCTTAAATTTTAAATATAATCAATTTTTAAGCGTTGTTTCTACGAATTGATTAATTATCAACGTAAGTTCATCTATCAACGTATCAACAAAATAATCAATCAACGTTATCATTACCAACATAAGCCCGGATTAACTATTACAAGTTTATACACGGGAGTAAGAGTCACGTCAACTAATTCTGTTACTGTCGGGCCGAATCACTCCTTACTGTGATCAGGCATTGATGAAGCTGTTACTGTGAATGTCTAAAGTCTGGTTTATGTCGTCATTCACCGGTGAATGTCCGAAATTCCCTTTTTTCCCTTTGGATTCAATTAACTCTGCGAATCAGCTTTTTCAGTCTTATGCAAGCTTTGATGGTAAAAGTTAAAGTTAGGTTAGATTAGGGTAAACTAGATTATAAATCTCAGAACCGTTGGGTTGTGCCTACCCCGCAATGTGTGGTGTTGGGTTCCTTCTGGTATCAGAAGAAGTGGGTGACAGGAGACAACACTAGGAAAATGCCTTGAGAAGGATGCTGCACTTTTCAGATCATCGCTCGAAGAACTTTAGTCAAAAGCACAAGAGAGATCGTCATAGGGAGACACCGTTGTTGCCTTATGCGCTAGCCGGCGTGGGAAGACCTAAGTAGGCAAGTAAGTCTCAGAAATGGGTTGAAAACTTAACCTAATCTACCCTAACCTGTCACCATCAAACCTTGCATAAAACTGAAAAAGTTGACTGGCAACGCTGACTACATCAAAAGAGAAAAAAAGGTATTTCGGACATTCGCCAATTTCGGAGATTCATGGTAACAAAGCTTAAAAACAAAGGTTTTTGCTCTCCTGGGAATATTGTGTTCGAGAATCTGTTTTGAAAATTTGAACACGCTCTTTAGAATGGTTCTGCCTTATATGAAGGTCAGAGCTTGAAGTTTTAGTTACACACAAAATTCAGAGTCAAGCATTTAAAGATGCTAAATAAACTATAGCGAGGTTTTTTAATTCATCACATTGAATTATTATATGCAAAATCTGTTACAAAAGAGCAGAATGTCGTGTAGATTGTCTTGTCTTGGCTTAATGCGTCTGATAAATTTTAATCAAACATCGTACCCTTGTTAAGCGTTTGGGATGAAAATGTGTTTCTATCACCATCTTCCGAGGTGTTAGATATTACCTTTGTTGTTAGAAGGGTGATTCTCATTGAATCCACTTATCTCTTAGGAATAAACAGAGGGAAATGAAATCAGATACATTTACTATAGATTTGATTAAAGTGTTTAGCTTACATCTGATTTAAAACTTGTAATGGAAATAACGAAGGAAATAAGGATACATAAGGGGAACAAGAGGATAAAGAGGGTAATAACAGAAAAAGAAAATTAAAACTAAACGGATCTTTAATTTTCTTTTTGTTTTTTTTTTCCAAACTGGTAGATTTATCACTCCCCTATTAATTTTCACTTGTATAACAGTAGTAAGGGTATAATAGATTGAAAACTTACATTCAAGCGTACATTCACGCCTACAAGAATATGGTCAAAAGTGTAATAGATTGAAAACTTACATTCAAGCGTACATTCACGCCAACAAGAATATGCTCAAAAGTGTAATAGATTGAAAACTTACATTCTAGCGTACATTCACGCCTACAAAAATATGCTCAAAAGTGTAATAGATTTGAACCATACATTCAACCATACATTCACGCATACAAAAATATGCTCAAAAGTGTAATAGATATGAAGCGTACAAGAAACTGGTTTTTTGTTATTGATATGAATTGCACAAGAATGTGTGGACCTCTACACGTGGTTAATTGCCTTAACTCGAGGATAGTTTGTTATTAAAAAGAATTGGATGTTACAATCAGAATTGTTTGATTGACATTTGCAAAAAAGGGGTAAGGGATTCGCGAAATAGACTATACGAACGATCTTATTTGAATAATAGGGAAAAAGAGCTAGATAACATTTGCAAATTGAAGATGGAGAAAAAAAAGAAAAAAAAGAAAAGAGTTTAGCATTTGCGAATACTTCGATGTGTTCGGTATAATACACAAGTGGTGTTTTTAACAGGGTTGTCAGTTTAAAATAGGGCCTAACGAGGGCTTGTTAACTCAGGCAATTGTTATAAACGGGTCGGCTATTTTTTATCAAGGAAATATCTGAATGCATTTAAGGTATAGCATGATTGGCTTGCAAAAAACACGAAAGTACTACTACTAGTAACAACTCACTGCACCAAAAAAACCATCTGATGTAGTCACGGCTATGTTTTATCAAGAAAATATCTGAATGCATTTAAGGTCTAGTATGAATGGCTTGCAAAAAAACACGAAAGTACTACTACTAGTAACAACTCACTGCACCACAAAACCATCTGAGGTAGTCACGGCTAGGTTTTATCAAGAAAATATCTGAATGCATTTAAGGTATAGTATTAATTGCTTGTAAAAAAAACACGAAAATACCACTACTAGTAACAACTCACTGCACCGCAAAACCATCTGAGGTAGTCACGGCTATGTTTTATCAAGAAAATATCTGAATGCATTTAAGGTATAGTGTGAATGGCTTGCAAAAAACACGAAAGTACTACTACTAGTAACAACTCACTGCACCACAAAACCATCTGAGGTAGTCACGGCTATGTTTTATCAAGAAAATATCTAAATGCATATAAGGTATAGTATGAATTGCTTGTAAAAAAACACAAAAATACCACTACTAGTAACAACTCACTGCACCACAAAACCATCTGATGTAGTCACGGCTATGTTTTATCAAGAAAATATCTGAATGCATTTAAGGTCTAGTATGAATGGCTTGCGAAAAACACGAAAGTACTAATACTATTAACAACTCACAGCACCACAAAACCATCTGATGTAGTCACGGCTATGTTTTATCATGAAAATATCTGAATGCATTTAAGGTATAGTATGAATTGCTTGTAAAAATAAACACCAAAATACCACTACTAGTAACAACTCACTGCACTGCAAAACCATCTGAGGTAGTCACGGCTATGTTTTATCAACAAAATATCTGAATGCATTTAAGGTATAGTATGCATGGCTTGCAAAAAACACGAAAATACTACTACTAGCAATAAATAACTGCACCACAAAACCATCTGAGGTAGTCACGGCTATTTTTTATCAAGGAAATATCTCAATGCATTTAAGGTATAGTATGATTGGCTTGCAAAAACACCAAAGTACTACTACTAGTAACAACTCACTGCACCACAAAACCATCTGATGTAGTCACGGCTATGTTTTATCAAGAAAATATCTGAATGCATTTAAGGTCTAGTATGAGTGGCTTGCAAAAAACACGAAAGTACTACTAATAGTAACAACTCACTGCACCACAAAACCATCTGAGGTAGTCACGGCCATGTTTTATCAAGAAAATATCTGAATGCATTTAAGGTATAGTATGAATGGCTTGCAAAAAACACGAAAATAGTACTACTAGTAATAACTCACTGCACCACAAAACCATCTGAGGTAGTC
>JAQQPU010015283.1:0-10883 GCA_029168905.1 Artemia sp. Kazakhstan ARC1039
CCCCCCCACCAGAAAAAAATCCTTCCTGAAAATGTCTGTATACTTCCCAATAACCAACGCAATATGTAAACAATGGGCAAAGTCATAACTTGCAGCCCTTCCCCTTGGAACTGTGGGGGATTAAGAGTAGGAACCTATCAGGAGGTTTGGGACGAACACATGTGCTGCCATCTACAATTGAGTCTAACGCTGACGGGACATAATTTATTCAAGGATTATTGATCGAGTCTAATGGGGTCAAGGTAAATTGATTTGTTGTTGTTGTTCATCTAGGTGTAATGACTCCAGGGAGAAATTTGCACATGCGCATTAACGGGGGAGAGATGTATTGATCTAGGACAAGAGGGGGAAGTGGAGTTCTGAGAACTTGATTTAGATAATCGGTGGGGAATGTATTGATTTACGGAAGGGGAACTAATTTGTTATTTTTAAGGGGAATTATTAATCCAAGAAAGGGGAATTTATTTGTTGTTTCTGAGGGGAATTATTGATCCATGAAAGGGGAATTTATTTGTTGTTTCTAAGGGGAATTATTGATCCACTAACGGATTTAGAAATGACATCACTTGTTTCCTAGGAATTACACGGGACTCTAAAGAGATAGAAATTCTATTTTTAAATATGACTTCTCTGGTCTTTAGACTTAGTGATAAATTCTTTAATATTCTATCGAAACCATCGGAATTAGAAATGACATCACTTGTTTCCTAGGAATTATACGGGACTCTAAAGAGATAGAAATTCTATTTTTAAATATGGCTTCTCTGATCTTTAGTGACAGATATAAATTGATATTCTATTTTGAAATATGGCTTCTCTGATCTTTAGGTCAGAAAGATTTAATTGATATTCTATCAAAGCCATAATAGTGTAGCTAGGAACACTTTCGAGATAAAGCCAGATTTAATATATTTTACGCGGGAAAGAGTTTCCTAGGAATTTCAAATGTGACTGCGCAGGGATGCCGAAATAGAGGAACACGCAGAAATTACGTTTAGGGGATAATTTGGGCGAAACCGTTTGAAACATTTTAGGGGATTATTTGTGCGAAACCGTTTGAGATATTTTAGAAGATGATTTTAGAAGATGATTTAGAAGATGATTTTGGGTGAAACTCTGTGGTCGTTATAATACACAAGCTCCATTTGAAGAGGGTTGTAAGGTCCCCTATCCAACCCCAAAGGGCCCCCCTATCCCAACACCAAAAGGCACCCCGGGCCCCCAATGACCTCCCGAGCCCCCAAAGGCCCCCCGAGTTCCCAAAGGCCCTCCAGGACCCCAAAGGTCCCCCGAGCCCCCAAAGGCCCCCCAGCCCCTCCCTTCCTCACTCCCTTTTTGATTTTTTTAAAGTTTTTTCGGACTGAATTTTGTAGACTTAGAAATTATCCAACATTTTTCTGTTTTTTTCTTTAACCCATTGGCATAGAGTTTTTAGCCTAGAGTCTTAGCTTAGTTTTATTTAGAGTTGAAGTTTAGTTTAGTTATAGTTAAGAGTTTAAAGTTTTACCTTAGAGTCTTAGCTTAGAGTTTTTGTTAGAGTTCTAGTTTAGTTTTAGTTAAGAGTTTAGAGTTTTTAGCTTAGAGTCTTAGCTTAGAGTTGTTGTTGAAGTTCTAGTTTAGTTTAGTTTTAGTTAAGAGTTTAGACTTTTAGCTTAGAGTCTTAGCTTGGAGTTTTAGTTAGGGTTGAAGTTTTGTTTAGCAATAGCTAAGAGTTTAGAGTTTTAGAAAAGAGTCTTAGCTTAGAGTTTTTGTTAGAGTTCTAGTTTAGTTTAGTTATAGTTAAGAGTTTAGAGTTTTACCTTAGAGTCTTATCTTAGAGTTTTAGTTAGAGTTGAAGTTTAGTTTAGTTATAGTTAAGAATTTAGAGTTTTAGCTTAGAGTAATAGCTAAGAGTTTTAGTTAGAGTTGAAGTTTAGTTAAGTTTTAGTTAAGAGTTTAGAGTTTTAGCTTAGAGTCTTAGCTTAGAGTTTTGTTAGAGTTCTAGTTTAGTTTAGTTTTAGTTAAGAGTTTAGAGTTTTACCTTAGAGTCTTAGCTTAAAGTTTTAGTTAGAGTTGAAGTTTAGTTTAATTATAGTTAAGAATTTAGAGTTTTAGCTTAGAGTCATAGCTTAGAGTTTTAGATAAAGCTTTAGTTTTAGTTAAGTTTTAGTTAAGAGTTTAGAGTTTTAGCCTAGAGTCTTAGCTTAGAGTCTTAGCTTAGAGTTTTTGTTGAAGTTCTAGTTTAGTTTACTTTTAGTTAAGAGCAAAATGGCGATATCAAAATTCCAATTGGGTGACTTTGAAAAAAAATGAGTCTGGGAGGGGGCCTAGTTGTCCTCCATTTTTTTTGGTCACTTAAAAGGGCACTAGAACTTTTAATTTCCGTTCGAATAAGCCCTCATACGATATTCTAGGACCACTGGGTCAATACGATTACCCCTGGGGAAAAGAAAAAAAAAAAAAAAAAACACGCATCCGTGATCTTTCTTCTGGTGAAAAATAGAAAAATCCACATTTTGTAGATAGGAGCTTGAAACCTCTACAGTAGGGTTTTCTGATACGTTGAATATGATGGTGTGATTTTCATTAAGGTTATATAATTTTGAGGGTGTCTTTCCCCCTTTTTTCGAAAATCAGCCAAATTTTCTCAAGGGCGTAACTTTTGATGGGTTAGATGAAACTTGATAAAACTTATATATTTGAAATCAGAATTAGAATCTGATTCTTTTGATGTATCTATTGGTATCAAAATTTAGAGTTTTTTAGAGTTTCGGTTGCCATTGAGCCGGGTCACTCCTTACTTACAGTTCGTAACCACGTTTGATGAGTGTAAACTGGATTTTTTTTTTGGGAGAGGCAGAGCTGTCGAAGCAACAAAAAAGAAAATTATTTTGTATCTTAAGACAGCTTGGAATTGAATCATACAAATTTGGATATATCGTTCGGGGAGAGGGCGGTGGAGGCATCGCTCCTGAGTTCTGGTATCAGTTCATACTGTCCCTTATTATTGCACTGCAGATTAGAATAAATACACCAAGAGCTGTAATTCACTTAATCAATTATGTATTCTAGTGTTTTAACTAAAAAAGTTTACTATGACAAAAAAGTGTACTGTAAATTTTTAGGGACGTGCAATCAAAATATGCCCAATAGGCATGACGTGGCTTGTTTTAAACACATTAATAATAATAATAATAATTTATTTATGCCTTCTATACATACATGGATGTGCTCAGAGGATTATGGAAAATAAATGAAAAGAAAACTGAAAAATACAAAATTGCACTTGTAACGAAAAGGACGTAAACAAGCAGCTCATAATACTAATAAAAACTCAGTAATATATCATAAATAGCTTATGATAGTTGATTTGTGCATAACCCTAAAACACTCATAAAACGTAACGCATTAACACTCATAATACATAACCCATAAATAGCTGTTTTATTAAAGCTATGGCGACAAAACTATTTTTCTATTAAACAAGACGATTAAGGGGAAAATTTATTTTATTTATTTTAATATAAGTAGAATAAGTTTATTCTATTTTCTCTAGATCGTCTAAGAAATCGGTCGTATTGTGGATCCATTTTAACTGTAATATCAAATGTTCCGAATTTTTGTGTAATATACCTTTTTTTTGAACCATAGTGGAATTCCAAGAAAATATTTACAAAACCATACGCTTTTTATCCCTTTTACTTAAAACTTCAAAAATGGAACGATGAAAAATATATGAGGTACAAACATTGAATTATAAATTATAGCAAGCGTTTATTTTTCAAAAC
The DNA here is from genome assembly GCA_029168905.1 of Artemia sp. Kazakhstan ARC1039. NCBI lineage: Eukaryota > Metazoa > Arthropoda > Branchiopoda > Anostraca > Artemiidae > Artemia > Artemia sp. Kazakhstan ARC1039. The sequence goes on from JAQQPU010015283.1 coordinate 3,768, forward strand.
GACCTTTCACCCTGACTAGCAGGCCATAAGTTTTCCTAAGTTTTGCCAGTACAGACGATAACACCAACTCCCGCGTAGCTTTAATTGTCGGGCCAAAAGGCAACCCAAGGTATTTAATGGAACCTTTATTAAAAATATTCACTGATCCCATCCTAATTGAATGATGCTGGAAATAACTATTGTTGTTTGTCACTAGGAATTCTATTTTAGTAGGTTCAATATATAATCCCATCTTCCGTAGATGTAAACGTAATATCTTAACTGCATTCTGCATTGATGTTAAATTGCCCGAAAATAACAAAATATCATCAGCATGCGAGAAGTGGCTAATGTCGATACTGTCAATCACATATAGGGGTAGGTACCGTGTGGCTGTTTTTATTGGGTTGTTAAATATGACGGGGCTAAGAACTGACCCTTTTTTAACTCCACGACGTACCGAAATTCGGTCTGAAAGTCGCCCTCCCGAAAAAATTCTCAGAGATGAATTACCATACCAACCCGCCCAACACTGGCTTATAAATGGGTACACGCCACTACGCAACAATGTTAAAAAAGCGTGGTTATGGAACATACTATCAAACGCTTTTGAAATATCAACTCCGCACACAAATAGTTGTTTTTTAAAGTTATTAAGTTTTTTATTCTTTTAAAAATTAAAGTTGTGAGAAAGGTAAACTTTAGCGTAAAGAGCGAGGCGTTGAGGAGGGGACAGCCCCTTTCATATACGGAATAATTTCTGTTCGTTTTAAGTTTTAACGTCGTTCCTTACTTTCAGTTAAAAAAGCTTGTTTTTTTTTGGTTTAATTTTTGAACGTATTTGAATTAATACAGATTTTGATTTTGGCTCACCGTACATGAATAATTAAAAGAAAATTTGCATATTAATTTTATTTGGTTAAATGGCTTTCTCGAAACTTGTTTAATTTTGTTTACGAACGTTTTTATTAGTACTAGATATACGTAACTTACGAATTAACTTACGTAACGAACTTCTATATTCATATATTTTTAATACGTATAGCAGGGGATCGCCCCCTAGTCATTACCTCACTCTTTAAGCTAAAGTTCGAATTGTGTTCCAATTATTTAAAAATGACCCCTTAATCACAAAGGCTGTTATTTCGAATAAATAGCTCTTATGAAAGTACTAAAAATCTTTGGCTTAAAGAGTGAGGAATTGACTAGGGGGTGAACCCAATCATACACGTAATATTTTGTGTTCGTTTTAAGTTTTGTTGTTGCTCCTTATTTTCAGTTGGAAAACCTGTTTTTTATATTTAATTTCTGATATTTTTTTAAATAATGCTGGGAAGTCGGGCGCTCCCTTCATAGCAATGTCCCTTCCTTCATGCAAGGATCCTACCACATAACCCCCGACCCACTCACCCCCTAATACCAGAAAAATCCCCACTGAAAACGTCTGTATACTTCCCAGTAACCAATACTATATGTTAACATTGGGTCAAGTTCATAACTTTCAGCCCTCCCCCCGGGGACTTTGGAGGATTAAGTCATCCTAAATTACATAGTTATCATATTTTCAACCATGCTGAACAAAATGGCTATCTCAAAATTTTGATCGGGTGAATTTTGGGAAAAAAATGAGCGTGGGAGAGGGCCTAGTTGCCCTCCATTTTTTGGTCATTTATAAAGGGCACTAGAACTTTTAATTTCCGTTTCAATGAGTCCTCCCCTGATATTCTAGGACCACTGGGTCAATACGATCACCCCTGGGAAAAAAAAACAACAAAAAAACAAATAAACACGCATCTGTGATCTTTCTTCTGGCCAAAAAAATGCGAAACTACACATTTTTATAGATAGGAGCTTGGAACCTCTACATTAGGGTTCTCTGATACGCTGAATATGATGGTGTGATTTTCATTTAGGTTCTAAAATTCTTAGGGGGTCTTTCCCCCTTTTTTCGCAAATCAGCCAAATTTTCTCAGATGCGTAACTTTTGATGGGTAGGACTAAACTTGATGAAAGTTATATATTTCAAATCAGCATTAAAATCTGATTCTTTTGATGTATCCATTGGTATCAAAATCCCGTTTTCTAGAGTCTCGGTTACCATTGAGCTGGGCCGCTCCTTACTTACAGTTCGTTACCACGAACTGTTTGATGATGGTGTTCCAAACATTGTGATGCATTCGAAATTCTTCAATTGTAGTAACTGGCAAAATCACACTGCGTTAAATCTCACTTTTTTTATTGTCAAAGTTAAATTGGTTCTGTGAGTTGTCCACCCAAGGACAGACCTGGCGACGGGGGTACCCCTTGGAACTGAATCCCAAAGAGGCCGAGTAGTTCTTTTCTGATGCAAAAATTTGTGGTACAAGTTTGTATAATTTAATTTTTCTTTGTCAAAAAATAAATCGGGTCTTTTCATGTTTCTTCACATTGATTTCAAAATTTAACAGAATTTCAACCGGGGACATTTCCAGTCCAAACATTAAGCATTTCTAGGGACATTTCCAACCAGACCATTTCTATTTGTTTGTGCATCATTAACCTATATTTGTTGCCCTGATAAAGTTGAAGTAAATTCAAACTGAATAAATCCGGACCTTGTCGTCGGCATGCTCCTTGGAGAGTCCACAGGTAACTTTTAAAGGTCTTACGAACCATATGATAAAGCTTAAATACCTAACTACATTGAGCTGTGCTTATGTTATTATTGAATGTGGGCTTGTGACATAAAATATCTCAAAGGGCTTCAGGCAAGGGCGGATCCAGGATTTTTTTAGGGGGGGGGGCAAAATAGATTGCTCCGATAAACTTGCGCTATGAGCAAGTTTAATCAAGGGAAACTTGCGTTAATTAAGTAAATTACACTATTTTAGACTACGTTAGGGGGGCCCGCACCCCTCCGCTGGATCCACCACTGGCTTCAGGACAAAAAATCGAGAGAAACCTAGCGGTATTGTACACAAGGCCGTATCCAGGATTTTTTTCCGGGGGGATACAAAAGGACTTTTTTGGGGGGGAGGGGAGTTACAAAAAAGCCTTAAAACACATCCAAATTTGTTTATATTCATTTTGTTGCGTTTTTAAGAGTCGGACAAACATTTCGGGGGGGGGGGGGTTCAATCCACCTAGCCCCCCTGGATACGGCCTTGATTGTACACAACCCGGAAATAATACTACCGGTGACCATCAGGAAATAGTTTTGCGCGATTCTTTGGTTCTGATCAGTGTTACAACCTGCTGAACCTTTACTTAAATGGCTTAATAGGAGTGGCAACCCTGCTTTCATTACTCAGAGTCAATGTTACAACCAGCCGAAGCTTTGTTTTCCTTGCTATTGCTGTAAAAGAGGACACAGAAAATAGGTCCCGGGGGCCTAATCTTGGCTCTCAACAGAATAAACGTAATCTTTTATAAGAAACTATTGATAGAAGTCGGGAATAACTAACCAGCTTAATTGTTTTAGGGAAATAAACAAAATAAAATTACAAAGTGTTATTTTCTAATTGAAAGTAGTCAAGCAGTACTTGCAAAATTTTATATAGCGTATTCACTGTTCTTTAAATGTTGTTTAAATGTTGTATGTAGGCCCGGTATAATTCGCTCGCTATATCATGCATCAACAGATTGGAATCCGAGGCTAAGCTACTCCATTTCATTTTGGTCACGTTTTTATGAAGTTCAAAACTGGTAAAAATTAAATAATAAAGGACTAGGGACTCTTCTAAGTTCACTAATTAGGGCAGTTCTGGGTTCTTTATTTAACAATAAAATTCATAACCAAAAAAACTAATTCAAAACAATCTCCCCCATAAGGCTCCTTGGCCAGAAATATCAATAGTCAATGTCCGGGCAGGAAAGTCAATGGTCAAGCAGGATAGTCAATATTTTATGACACTTCTTTCTCAAAACTTCGGCTTTAAGGATATTTTCAATTATAACTAAAAGAAAGGGATTTAATTTTTGTCAAAATTTTAGTCACTCCCAGAGTAACTCTGGGAGCTTATATGCTAAAGACCGCATCCTTCTCTTCCATCATGAGAAAACTATGTGGGGTACTGCAAACAACCAGTTTTTATACCATTTAAAGGAAGGTAATACTCTTTTGATATTTTTTTTCATAATCATCAGCTTTGAGAAGTTGACATAATAATGTGTTTTAGGCTTCTGCAGTGAGACGATAACAAAACTCTTGTTTGTAGTTATTTTTATTCGATTCAAACTTGATTTGCATATTCAATTTAAGTTCCACTCGTTTTAAGATTTGTTTATTCATTTACATTAATATATATTGTATGTTTATTCACTTTAATAGCAAAATATTTGTTTTCGTTTTAAGCTTGATTTTCATATCCAATCGAAGCATTACTCGCTTTAAAATCTATTTATTCATTTATATTATTACTTGTTGTATGTTTTTTGCTATTATTGTTTATTTAATTTCTGTTCGTTTTGGGTTTCAGTTATTCTTTAATAGTAATTTCTGGTTGTTTTGAGTTTGAATTTTAACAGGTATTTGTATCTCCTGAGCTTAAGTTTAAAATGGCCTTTACTTTTCTTTGAAAAACTTATTTTTCGGAAAGTTTTTTTTTTTAATTAATTTTTGTTCGTTTTTGATTGCAAAAAGTTTCAAGTTTTTATGGCATAGGGGGGGGGGGCTTACTGCCCGATTATTCTTGACTTTAAAAAACGGATCTAGAACTTTCAATTTAAATCAAATGAGGCTTTTTTCAAAGTCTATACGATTACCTCTTTGATAAAAACCTTATATATGAACAATAGACAGCATGCATAACTTGTGGACAGCGATTGACAACAATGAATGGATTGAAAAAATAGCTCCAATAAGGGGTTTAGACCATTTCACTTGCTGAAATGGTCTAAACCCCCTGTTTTACTGTTTAAAATTGACCTTAATAGGAATTTGTGTGCCAAAGCAATTTTGCATCTATCACAGAGTATGTATTTTAACCTTATAATTGGATAATTATAATAGATTTCCTATGTGTTCTTCCCATACAAAACCCCTTCCCATAAGTTATAAACCCCCCTTAATAAGTTATGCCCCAGGGCATTACTTACAACACCTACCCCTGGGCCCTGGTGGGCTGTGTCGACACCAGAGTTTATTGTTATCAGAATTTTGAACTATTTTAACAAAATGTCTATCTCAAAATTTTTATCTGATGCATTTAGGGTGTGGAGGAGGGAGAGGGGCTAGTTGCCCTTCAATCTCTTTTGACTCTTAAAAAGTGAACAAGAACTTTCAATTTTCAATCAAATGAGCCCTCTCTAAAGTTTGTACGAGCATCCCTTCCATAAGAAATAACATGAAGGATTTCGAGAATCCTTAAATTACAACCCTTGCCCTGAGGGCTTTGGGGAAGTTGTAATCCTCAAAGACCTAATTTCAAGAACATAAAACTACGTTTAATAAAATGGCTGTCTTAAAATTTTGATTGGATGTGTTTGGGGAAAAGGTGGGCGTGAGAGGGGCGTTAGTTGCCCTCAAATCACTTTCGAGTATTACAAAGGGCACTAGCCCTCGGAATTCCCAATCGAATGAGCCTTTTTTGAAGTTTCTACGACACCGCCTTCTATAAAAACCTTATATGCCCACAGGGCATAACTTAAAACCCTTGCCCTGAGGATTGTGGGGGATTGTCCTCCTCAAAAACATATTTTCTATCTGGAAATCAACTACACTGAACAAAATGGCTATCTCAAAATTTTGATTGGATGTGTTTGGGGGAATGATGGGCGTGGGGGGAGGCTAGTTGCCTTCCAATTACTTTCGACCATTAAAAAGAGCACTAGCCCTTTGAATTTCCAATTGAATGTGCCTGTTTTGAAGTTTCTAAGACAACGCCTTCTATAAAAACCTTATATGCCCCCAGGGCATAACTTAAAACTCTTGCCCTGAGGATTGTGGGGGAGTGTCCTCCTCAAAAACATATTTTCTATGTGGAAATCAACTACACTGAACAAAATGGCTATCTCAAAAGTTTGATTGGATGTGTTTGGGGAAATGATGGGCGTGGGGGGCTAGTTGCCCTCCAATCACTTTCGAATATTAAAAATGGCACTAGCTCTTTAATTTCCAATCGAATGAGCCTGTTTTGAAGTTTTTACGACAACGCCTTCTATAAAAACCTTATATGCCCCCAGGGCATACCTTAAAACCCTTGCCCTGAGGGTTGTGGGGGATTGTCCTCCTCAAAAAAATGTTTTCTATCTTAAAATAAACTACGCTGAACAAAATGGCTATCTCAAAATTTTGATTGGATGTCTTTGGGGGAATGATGGGCGTGGGAGGGGAGGGCTAGTTGTCGTCCAATCACTTTTGACTATTAAAAAGGGCACTATCTATTTGAATTTCCAATCGAATGAGCCTTTTTTGAAGTTTCTACGACAACGCGTTCTATAAAAACCTTATATGCCCCCAGGGCATATCTTAAAACCCTTGCCCTGAAGGTTCTGGGGGCGTGTCCTCCTCAAAAACATTTTTTATATCTGGAAATCAACTACGCTGAACAAAATGGCTATCTCAAAATGTTGATTGGATGTGTTTGGGGAAATGATGGGCGTGGGGGGGGGGCTAGTTGCACACCAATCATTTTCGACTATTAAAAAGGGCACTAGCCCTTTAATTTCCAATCGAATGAGCCTGTTTTGAAGTTACTACGACAACGCCTTCTATAAAAACCGTATATGCCCCCAGGGCATAACTTAAAACCCTTGCCCTGAGGGTTGTGGGGGAGTATCCTCCTCAAAAATATATTTTCTATCTGGAAATCAACTACACTGAACAAAATGGCTATCTCAAAATTTTGATTGGGTGTGTTTGGGGGAATGATNATCGGAAAAATTTGATTGGATGTGTTTGGGGAAATAATGGACGTGGGGGGAGGGAGGGGGCTAGTTACACTCCAATCACTTTCGACTATTAAAAAGGGCACTAGCCCTTTAATTTCCAATCGATTGAGCCTGTTTTGAAGTTTCTACGACAACGCCTTCTATAAAACCTTATATGCCCCCAGGGCATAACTTAAAACCCCTGCCCTGAGGGTTCTGGGGGAGTGTCCTCCTCAAAAATATATTTTCTATCTGGAAATCAACTACGCTGAACCAAATGGCTATCTC
>JAQQPU010015283.1:10983-21458 GCA_029168905.1 Artemia sp. Kazakhstan ARC1039
GGGGGGGGGGGGTTTAGTTGCCCTCCAATCATTTTCTACTATTAAAAAGGGCACTAGAAATCTCGATTTCCAATCGAATGAGCCTCATTTGAAGTTTCTACGACGACTCCTTCCGTATGAAGTGCCTCTGAAAAAAAAATAAAACATTGGAGCCGTATGGTCTTTACTATAGGCAACGCTGCAGCGTTGCCTCTGATAGTATTGGTTAATGGGAAGTATAAAGACGTTTCAGGAGGGATTTTTTTCTGATGGGGAGGGGGTGTCGGAGGAGGGGGTCACGGGGGGAGGATCCTTCCATGGAGGATGTTTCCTTGGGGGAAGGGACATTTCTATGAAGGGGGCGCCGGATTTTCCAGTATTATTTAAAAAACGATCAGAAATTAAAGAAAAAAAACTGGTTTTTCAACTGAAAGTAAAGAGCAACATTAAAACTTAAAACAAACAGAAATTATTACGTATATGTGGGTGTTCGCCCCATAGTCAATACCTCGCCCTTTTCGCTAAAGTTTTTTTTTTGGTACTTTCAAAAGAGCTATCTATTCTAGTTAACTGGCCTTTGTGATTCTGGGGTTTGTGATTCGAACAAAATTCGAAATTTAGCGTAAAGAGCAAGGTATCGACTAGGGCGCAAACTCCCTAATATACGTAATAAAACATACGAATAACACTTTACGTAAAATACGTTACGTAAGTTAATTCGTAAGTTACGTCAGAACAAAATTTCGAGAAAGCCATTTAGCCAAAAAAAGGAAAATTAATATGCCAATTTCGTTTTAATTATTCATGTACGGTGAGCCAAAATCAAAGCTGCGTTAATTTAAAAACACTCAGAAATTAAATAAAAAAACAAGTTTTTTTCAACTGATAGTAAGGAGCCACATTAAAACTTAAAACGAACAGAAATTATTCCGTATATGAAAGGGGCTGTCCCCTCCTCAATACCTCGCTCTTTACGCTAAAGTTTGAATCTGTCACACAACTTTATTTTTTAAAACAATAAAAAATTCAGCGTAAATAGCGAGATATTGAGGAAGGACAGTCCCTTTCATATACGGAATAATTTCTGTTCGTTTTAAGTTTTAATGTGGCTCCTTACTTTCAGTTAAAAAAAACTTTTTTTTTATTTTAGTAGAGAAGAGGAGAGAAGAGAGGAGAAGAGGAGATAAATAATATAAAATAAAAGGAATGGCGTATCAAATAAATATACTAAAGTGAATACTATTCTGTTCCAGAATATGTGCCAGACTTTGTCCTAAGGGAAACGAACAAGGCTATGGGAGAGTATGAAATCAAATGGAAAAGTACATAGAATTAGATATGCTGATGATCTGAGAGTCTCATATGAAAATGTTGAGTTCATGGCGCAAGAATAGGTTTGAAATTGAATGTTGAGAAAATTAAGTCGCTCAGAATGGGAATAGGTGAAGGTCAATAGGTGATGTTGGATAACGAGAAGATAGATCAAGTGAATAGCTTCACTTATCTGGGGAGTATTATTAGTAAAGATGGTAGATGCAATAACGATTTTAAGTAGAATAGCTAAGACCCTGTGAGTTTTTTCACAGCTGAAAAAAGTTTGGAAGAACAGGAAGATAAGTCTGTGAATCATCTTGGAAGCTACAGTGATGACAGTGGTCAAATATAGTGCCAAAGCGTGGGCGCTCCGAAAGACGGAAGAGGATTTATTAGATGATTTCCAGAGGAATTGTATACGTATTCTTTTGGTTACCCGACTCACTGACCGAATTTCAAACAGTAAGCAGTACTTAAAATATGATTCTATCCCACTTTCTGTAACAAGAGATGCGAGAAACTTTGAGGTGGCTAGGACACGTTCTGCGGAGATGAAAGATAAGTTACCAAAGATCTTTCTTTTTTTTTTAGCATACCATATAGGGCAAAACTAAGAAGGGGTCATCTCCGAGTGGGGTTAGCGGGAGTCATAAGGAAGGACTTGAGGAAAAATGGAACTTTTTGGGAGAGTGTAAAGAGGGAGGTTTTTAGTAGTTCGGGATGGAGGAGTTTGTATCTGGGTTGACCTCAGACGGTTTGGTCCTGCAGTGGATTGTTGAGTAGAGAGAGTTGAGAGTAAATTCTGGAAGATGGCGATGACGACATACCCCCTAGACTCTTTATTTACATGACAAAGTTGCACATACTTTTGAGAAAATTTAAGGGATGTAAGAAGCAAAATGTGTATTTATTGCCTTATATTGACAAAACATCATATTGATTTCTCTATTTTTACCGCCTAAGTTAACGAAAGATTTTTTTTTAAAGATTTATCGTGTATATTTAATAAAAATAAAAGAAGCAAAGGTTAGTTAAAACAAATAAAGATTTTCTTGCGGAGGAAAAAGGTGAAATTTGACCCTAAAATGGGAAAAAGTACTGGTTTGCTGATTATGCAATCTATCCAATAGTTCATTGTAACGAACTGTAAGTAAGGGTCAATTTGTCTCAATAGTAACCGAAACTCTAAAAAACATAATTTTGGTATCAATAGATGCATCAAAAGAATTGGCCTCTTATGCTGATTTCAAATATAAAGATTCATAAAGTTTAATTTTACCAAGCATATGCTACAAGTCTGGTTTTTGAAAAAGGGAAGCAACACCCTAAAAAAGATAAGGAATCTTATTGAGCATCGCACCATCAGATTCAGCGTATCAGAAAACCCTTCTGTAGAGGTTTCAACCTCCCTTCTGCAAAATTTGTGATTTCGTATTTTTTTTGCCAGAAGAAATATCACGGATGTGTTTATTTAGTTTTTTTTTTTAGGGGTTATCATATCAAACCAAGGGTTCCGGAGATGTTTCATCGGACGGAAATTAAAATTTATTGCGCCCCTTTTAAGTAGCCGAAGAGATTGAAGGTAACTAGCCCCCATGGGCGCCCATAGGCCGAACTTTAGGGGGGTCTAATCTTACCTGGTCTAATCGGCACTTCCAGTGTTTTATAATTGAAATCTCAAGACAAAATATCAAAAGTAGCGCGATATATTGTATATATGTGGGCACAATATATATTTTTTTTTAGACCAGGACACTTCTTATAGAAAGAAATGTCATAGGAACTTCAAAAGAGCTCATGGAGGGCAACCAGCTCCCCATCTCCACGCCAACCATTTCCCCAAACATATTCAATCAAAATTTTGAGATAGTCATTTTGTTCAGTGTGGTTTAAAGGTCCGGAAATTATGACTTTGAAGGTAACCCCCCCCCCCATATAGCCCATAGGTCAAGGGTTGCAAGTTACACACTGGGGGCATATCAGGTTTTTATAGAAATGTTGGTCGTATAAACTTCAAAGAGGGCACATTTGATTGGTAATCAGAAGTTATAGTGCTCTTTTTAAAAGTCAAAGTGATCAGAAAAAAAATAGCCCCCCCCCCCACACGTCATATTTTCCCGAAACGCATCTGATAGAAATTTTAAGATGGCCATTTTTGTCGTAGAAACTTCGAAAAGGGCCCAGTCGGCTGGTAATTGAAAGAGCTAGTGTCTTCCCTAGTAGTCAAAAGTGATTGGAGGGCAACCACCCCACCCGCCCATCATTTCCAAAAATACTTCCAGTCAAATTTTCGAGATAGTTATTTTGTTTGATGTAGTTTAAAAGTCCAGAAATTATGTCTTTGAGGATGAGAATCCCCTTACAGTCCTCAAGGCAAGGGTTGTAAGATATGCCCCGTGGACATTTAAGGTTTTTATTCCCCAAACACATTCGATCAAAATTGTGAGACAGCCATTTTGTAGCCATTAGTCCAAAGCGAATTTAACATTGTCTTCAGTAATCAAATATAAGAAATATTTAGGCGGACATTGAACTAAATCAAAACAAACTATGAGCATGTGAGCTTTCAAAAAGGTGACAAAGCATTATCTCAAGAGCAACTTATATTATTAAGTTAGATCTTTAAGAGCAAGTTGTGGGGGATTTTGGACTAGCCAGAAGGCACTATGTGTATACTTTTAGTACTGCAACTACAGTTACTGTAACTAATGACGCTAAGAGTATTAAGGTGAAACTTCTAGGAAGTGTTTAGGGGGCGTTAGTAGTAATGGTAAAATTAAAGGTACAAGACAGATAGGACATTACTGTGTCAATTAAAGGTAGAAGACAGATAGGACATTACTGTGTCAATTAAAGAAACAAGACAGGTAGGAAATTACTGTGTACAATTAAAGAGAGAAGACAGGTAGGAAATTACTGTGTATAATTAAAGAGAGAAGACAGGTAGGGAATTACGGTATTAATGATAGGGAGAAGACAGATAGGACATTACTGAGTCAATCTAAGGTAGCAGAGTGCCTCCCCATATAGCTACAATGCTTAACACAAGACAGTCCCACCATATAGGTACAATGCTTACAACAAGACAGTCCCACCATATAGCTACAATGCATACAACAAGACAGTCCCGCCAATACAAGCAGACAGTGTAATGACCGGATTCAACTACCGTGAAAATTCGTCCTGATCTCTGTTCAAAGTGCGTGATGTTTTCATTGTAGTGATTCGTTTCCTTTGTATGAAATCGTGAAATTCTTTCTGTAATTTAAATTGTTTAATTACTTTACATAAATTAATTTATTATTAATTAATTTACATAATTACATTAATTAATTTAATTTTTTTTCAGAGTTCATTTTGGATTTTTACATTCTCTTGATTTTTCAAAGTTCATTTTGAATTTCTTTCATTGAAATGCAAGAGTTGGATTATTTCAGTAGTGTTTTGTCGTGGTTTACCTTGTCACAGTTACATTCTCTTAATTTTTCAAAGTTCATTTTGAATTTCTTTCGTTGAAATGCAAGAGTTGGAATATTTCAGTAGTGTTTTGCTGTGCTTTACCTTGTCACAGTTAAATTCTCTTGATTTTTCAAAGTTCATTTTGAATTTCTTTCGTGAAATGCAAGAGTTGGAATATTTCAGTAGTGTTTTGTCGTGGTTTACCATGTCACAGTTACATTCTCTTGATTTTTCAAAGTTAATTTTGAATTTCTTTCATGAAATGCAAGAGTTGGAATATTTCAGTAGTGTTTTATCATGGTTTACCTTGTCCCAGTTACATTCTCTTGATTTTCAAAGTTCATTTTGGATATCTTTCTTTGAAATGCAAGAGTTGGAATATTTCAGTAGTGTTTTGTCGTGGTTTACCTTGTCACAGTTACATTCTCTTGATTTTTCAAAGTTCATTGTGGATTACTTTCCTTGAAATGCAAGATTTGGAATATTTCAGTAGTGTTTTGTCTTGGTTTACCTTGTCACAGTTACATTCTCTTGATTTTTCAAAGTTCATTTTTGGATTTCTTTCGTTGAAATGCAAGAGTTGGAATATTTCAGTAGTGTTTTGTTATGGTTTACCATGTCACGGTTACATTCTCTTGATTTTTCAAAGTTCATTTTGAATTTCTTTCGTGAAATGCAAGAGTTGGAATATTTCAGTAGTGTTTTGTCGTGGTTCACCATGTCACAGTTATATTCTTTTAATTTTTCAAAGTTCATTTTGAATTTCTTTCGTTGAAATGCAAGAGTTGGAATATTTCAGTAGTGTCTTGTTGTGCTTTACCTTGTCACAGTTACATTCTCTTGATTTTTCAAAGTTCATTTTGGATTTCTTTCGAGACCTTGGAATATTTAAGTAGTGTTTTGTTGTGCTTTACCTTTTCACAGTTACATTTTCTTGATTTTTCAAAGTTCATTTTGAATTTCTTTCGTGAAATGCAAGAGTTGGAATATTTCAATTGTGTTTTATCGTGGTTTACCATGTCACAGTTACATTCTCTTGATTTTTCAAAGCTCATTTTGGACTTCTTTCATTGAAATGCAAGAGTTGGAATATTTCAGTAGTGTTTTATCGTGGTTTACCTTGTCATAGTTACATTCTCTTGATTTTTCAAAGTTCATTTTGGATTTCTTTCGTGAAATGCAAGAGTTGGAATATTTCAGTAGTGTTTTGTCGTGATTTACCATGTCACAGTTACATTCTCTTAATTTTTCAAAATTCATTTTGAATTTCTTTCGTTGAAATGCAAGAGTTGGAATATTTCAGTAGTGTCTTGTTATGCTTTACCTTGTTACAGTTACATTCTCTTGATTTTTCAAATTTCATTTTGGATTTCTTTCTTTCAAATGCAAGAGTTGGAATATTTAAATAGTGTTTTGTTGTGCTTTACCTTTTCACAGTTACATTCTCTTGATTTTTCAAAGTTCATTTTGAATTTCTTTCGTGAAATGCAAGAGTTGGAATACTTCAATAGTGTTTTATCGTGGTTTACCTTGTCACAGTTACATTCTCTTGATTTTTCAAAGCTCATTTTGGATTTCTTTCCTTGAAATGCAAGAGTTGGAATATTTCAGTAGTGTTTTGTCGCGGTTTACCTTGTCATGGTTACATTCTCTTGATTTTTCAAAGTTCATTTTGGATCGCTTTCCTTAAAATGCAAGAGTTGGAATATTTCAGTAGTGCAGTGGTCATTTCAAACAGACCGAAGGTTATACAACATGGTCGTAGGTCGAATCCATTAATACCATCAACTAAGAAAGTATGTTCGCATGATAGTGTTATTGTAGCATTGAATTCTGACAAGGAGAAGTATTTAAACTATGAAATAAGTACAAGTGGTAGCACCATCGGAAACGTATGCGTGCATTGTCATGACAGTAAGGAATTAAATTTCTTTGGAGTACCAAACAAAATTAAACTCTTATGATGGTGTATATGCGAGATTGAGATCTCCAGAGATGATTGCACTCAAAGAGAATGCCAACATAAAAATAATAGTTGATGAAGAAGGGCATCTTCTTGCTAGTGCTTGTGGTAACATGTTACCCAGTGTTAAACCATATCGTCAGCTTTTGGGTATTAGCATTCAAATGAAAGCAAATACCAAAAGAAAGGCCTACTCTTCTGCTATTATCATAAACCATATCTTGTCTACGTGCCGGAACTGTTGGAACGGAACTGAATATAAAGATGAATCGATGAAAAACAAAGTACCAGAAAACGTTACTGCCATTGATCAATCAGTCAATGAATCAAATAATACTAAAGACGGAAAGCATATTGAGCCTGTCGATGACACACCTGTAAAAATTGTGTATGACTCAAAATGGAATAACGATTATTCTACTGATTACGAACTAAGAGAAGACAACAACTATAGTATCAAGAGAGAACATGGTGAACCATTTTATGGAACAGATTCAAAATGACCAAAGTTGTTCATTGATATTAATAACGTATAATAACAATATATTTTTTTTGTATTAATATTCTACATGACATTATTTCATTAGAAATATGTTATGCATTACATTGTTATGTGTTCATTATTTTTAGAGTAAGCCAGCATATCAAACGTTTAGAATGTCTATTACAACATCGGAGATGTAAGAAAAAGAATTTGCATACATCATATGTCGGATAGATAGGTTAACATAGAAAAAATCTAAGTATAAGAATGAATAAGTTCTCTATCATCATCTAGTGACAGATACTTGGGATAGCTTTGACGGAATCTAAGTAATAGAGTGAATAAATTCTTTATCAATGTCTTTTGACAGATAAGTTTGATAACACTGACATAATTTAAGTATCAAATTGAACAAATTCTTTATTAAAATTCGTTATTGATATCATTTGTCGGGTAAGTCAGATAACATTGACAAAATCTATCTATTAGAATGAATAAATTCTTTATCATCAGCCGTTGTCAGATTTGTCATTATGAAAAAATTGTAAGTAAGTAACAAACTCTTTCTTGAATTCACCTCTTGCATACACAATACAGAAATTATAAAAAAAAAAATAATTAGGCATTGAGATAGGCAAACATCCGCCCAGACACATAAGCAGAGGAAGTGAGAGAGACAAAAACACGTATAAATGTAAGTATTCAAGCATACAAACCGGCAGAGACAGGTACTGAGATAAGCAAACACCCGCCCAGACACATAAGGAGAGGAAGTGAAAGAGACAAAAACACATATAAATATATAGATTCTGACATACAAATCGACAAAACAGTCACTGAGATAAGCAAACATCCGCCCAGACAGATAGGCAAGGAGAGTGAGAGAGACAAAACACATGCAAATATATTGATTCAGACATACAAACCTACAGAGACAGGCATTGAGATAGGCAAACACCCACCCAGGCACATAAAAAGAGGAAGTGAGGGAGAAAAACACATATAAATGTAAGGATTCTGACACACAAACCAACAAAGACAGGCATTGAGATAGGCAAACACCTGCCCAAACACATAAGCAGAGGAACTGATGGAGACAAAAACACATATAAATATATGGATTCAGGCATACAAACCGACAGAGACAGGTTCTGAGATAAGCAAACACCCGCCCAGACACATAAGCAGAGGAAGTGAGAGAGACAAAAACACATATAAATGTAAGGATTCTGACATGCAAGGCAACAATCACCATCATTGAGATAGGCAAACATCCGCCCAGACACATAGGCAAGGAGAGTGAGAGAGACAAAAACACATAAATATATGGATTCAGGCATACAAACCGACAGAGACAGGCACTGAGATAAGCAAACACCCGCCCGGACACATAAGCAGAAGAAGTGAGAGAGAAAAAAACACATATAAATGTAAGGATTCTGACATACAAAGCAACAATCACAGGCATTGAGATAGACAAACATCCACCCAGACACATAGGCAAGGAGAGCAAGAGTGACAAAAACACATATAAATATATTGATTCAGGCATACAAACCGACATAGAAAGGCATTGAGATAGGCAAAAACCCACCCAGACACATAAGTAGAGGAAGTGAGAGAGACAAAAACACGTATAAATGTTAGGATTCAAGCATACAAATTGACAAAGACAGGCATTGAGATAAGCAAACACCCGCCCAGACACATAAGCAGAGGAAGTGAAAGAGACAAAAACACATGCAAATATATAGATTCTGACATACAAATCGACAAAGACATACATTGAGATAGGCAAACACCCGCCCAGACACATAAGCAGAGGAAGTGAGGGAGATAAAAAACACATATAAATATATGGATTCTAACATACAAACCGACAAAAACAGGCATTGAGATAGGCAAACATCCGCCCAGACACATAAGCAGAGGAAGTGAGAGAGACGAAAACACCTATTAATATATAGATTCTGACATACAAATCGACAAAGACAGGCATTGAGATAGGCAAATACCTGCCCAGACACATCAGCCCAGACACATAAGCAGCGAGAGTGAGAGAGACAGAAACACATGCAAATATATTGATTCTGACATATAAACCGACAAAGACAGGCATTGAGATAGGCAAACATCCGCCCAGACACATAAGCAGAGAAAGTGAGAGAGACAAAAACACATATAAATATAAGGATTCTGACACACAAACCAACAAAGACAGGCATTGAGATAGGCATACATCCGCCCAGACACATAGACAAGGAGAGTGAGAGAGACAAAGACAAATATAAATATATGGATTCAGGCATACAAACTGACAGAGACAGGTACTGAGATAAGCAAACACCCGCCCAGACACGTAAGCAGAGGAAGTGAGAGAGACAAAAACACATATAAATGTAAGGATTCTGACATACAAAGCAACAATCACCATCTTTGAGATAGACAAACATCCACACAGACACATAGGCAAGGAGAGCGAGAGTGACAAAAAACACTTATAAATATATAGATTCAGACATACAAAGGAACAATCACAGGCATTGAGATAGGCAAACACCCGCCCAGACACATAAGCAGAGGAAGTGAGGCAGACAAAAAACACAAATAAATATATGGATTCTGACATACAAATCTACAAAAAAAGGCATAGAGATAAGCAAACATCTGACCAGATACATAAGCAGAGGAAGAGAGAGAGAGACAAGAACACCTTTAAATATATAGATTCTGGCATACAAATCGACAAAGACAGGCATTGAGATAAGCAAACATCCGCCCAGACACATAGACAGGGAGAGTGAGAGAGACAAAAACACATGCAAATATATTGATTCAGGCATACAAACCGACAGAGACAGGCATTGAGATAGGCAAACACCCGCCCAGACATAAGCAGAGGAAGTGAGGGAGACAAAAACACGTATAAATATTTGGATTCTGACATACAAACCGACATTGAGATAGGCAAACATCCGCCCAATCACATAAGCAGAGGAAGTGGGAGAGATAAAAACACACATAAATTTCAGGATTCTGACACACAAACCAAGAAAGACAGGCATTGAGATAGGCAAACACCCGCCCAGACAAATAAGCAGAGGAAGTGAGGGAGACAAAAACCCATATAAATATATGGACGAAGGCATACAAACCGACAGAGACAGGCACTGAGATAAGCAAACACCCACTCAGACACATAAGCAGAGGAAGTGAGAGAGACAAAAAGACATATAAATGTAAGGATTCTGACATACAAAGCAACAATCACAGGCA
>JAQQPU010015284.1:0-21454 GCA_029168905.1 Artemia sp. Kazakhstan ARC1039
AAGGAATCAGTACAGAAAATGTCCACTCAAAGGTCATCCTCAAAGAAACATTGATATTGTTTTACCATTCCAAGCAACTTTTATCGTAGGATAAGGGGCCGTTTTTCCAGTGTGTCTGAATCTAGCGTGAGCTGTTAAAGAACATTGTCTTTTTTTATTTAGATTCGCATTGGATTTGTACAAAAATCGCTTACTTGATGTAGAGCTGCCCTTCTCAAATCCTTTTAGACGAACAACTATGTTGGGTTACAATCCAAAAACAAAGGTAACTTCTTTTCTATTACTTTCACTATTTTTACTATTTTGATAAAAGAAAAAAACACATTGAACTACAAATTACAACTGAAGCCATATAAAAAGTAGAATATTGAATCATTTGCCTCAACAGACAGACATATGGTCTGCGGAATCTCTTACACCACTGAGATAATGGACAGCTCTCTCTATCAAAGTATAATCACCTACGGAACAAGTACTGACAAAACTCTCCAGAAGTGACCCCGCGTACCTCAGCGCCTCTAGACACAAAGTGCTGTACTACTTAATCGCTCCGAGCCAAAGTATTTTGCTACGAGCCAATAAATTATGCTAGAGCGTGATTCAGGCGACGAGTGACCGGGAAAGTTGTATTGAATTGTGTAACTACGGTATTTAGTTGCCAGGTTCGCATAGGTATGGAATCGTCTCCGGAGACGCGGACAAAGGGTCACTTTTTTTGTGTGGAGAGGATAGGTTTTGTCAGTACTTGTTCCGTAGGTGATTATACTTTGCTCTCTATTAACTTGGTAACTATTTTTTAGTTTCGTCTTTCCATCACGTGTGACAAAAGTACATTCCGTGAAAATCTGATTTTGTTTTTTTTCCAAGGCGGTGCCAGTTATTATTTCCCAATAACCACTTTGACTGCATAACCAGTAAGTTTTACCCGCAAAAAAAGGAAAGTTTTGCATATGAAGAATTTGGTTTTTAGTAGATATCCATTTTTGCTTTGCGCAATAGTATAATATCAATTGTATAACTTGTATGACGCAATTATAAATAATGTCCTTATAAATATTAATGTTTATTAATAAAAATTTACTAATTGTATATAATTCATTTGAACATATGTTGCGGAACAAAAATAAAAAACACGATCCATCTAGGTTACCACAACGCTTCTTTTAACTTGCGCAGGATAGTTCAAATCAAGCTGCAGTTTCTGTTATTCTGAGTGTTTTTTCTGCAAACAGTAAAATTTAATGTATTGATAAGATGAACCCATCTAGAGAAGAAATTTTGCAGTTTTTTGTTTGCCTCGGGAATGATTTATGATCGTGAAAACCGTGCGGTTCATCCTTTTTATAATTTTAGCACTTAAGTGACTTCAATGAAACATCAAAGCATGAGATTCAGGAAGTACGATTCTGCTTCCCAATTCTCTACCTTTTCTTCAATATTATTTGCTAGGAGTCCTGGCAGAGAGGCCTGCAAAAAGAGACTTTTTTGGTGAAAACAATCCCTGAACAGAGAAAACATTGTAATAATAAGGCCGATCTAGTGATATCTATTTTGCTGACTCTTCGCTTAATGGCTGTTTTATTCTAATTTTTCTCTATCAAATATTCATGCTACATATCCTTGATATAAGGGTCTCGTTGTGTCATGGTATGGGGATGATATTCGATCACACAGAAACAATGCCAAAAAAAACCTGATCTTCTGAAATATTTTCATTTGATGGTTCTCCATAGTATCTAAACAGTAGTATCTACAAAGCTAATTGAGAGTAAAGTATTGATTTGAAAGCACTGGATAAACATGTTCCTCAATTCATCATCATCTGGTGATTGTTTTTTATACTTGCGCCATTTTATTGCTGCTGTTTTATTAATTATAATAATATTTTAAACATTCTAAGAGTATAAAATACAATACAAGAAGTAAAAAGAAAACGAAAAAGAAATTTCTAGCCATTGAAAGACAAATTTTTCGACATAAATACACAAAAACGACCATTACAGTGTAAAATGTCTTGCTATAGTAAAAGACTATTTAAGAGAAAATTTTCAACTCAGTCGGGATCGAACTCCAAATCTAACTACCATGTCATTTATTTTCTCTCAAATTTTAGGGACTCCATGAGGTCTTGGTATTTACCTATTGCGGGTTTAAATTGGAATTCAAAGAAGATGTTTAAAAAATTTGATTTTGTGAATTCATTTGTGTTCATAATTAGCTTTATCCATGACAATTAATGAACCATCATCATCACTTTACTAATTATATTTACGAACCCAGACGAAGCTCATTCAATGTTTTTCTTATCATAGGGTCATCTATTTATGCCTTTTGGAGGTTTTGACACTAGACTTAAGTATCTGATAAATACATTAATGAAAGGATTCCTGATAGTATGCGCGTTTATAATAGCCTAGATATATCTGAAGAGAGAAGCTTCTAAACACACAATCAGTTTTATATCTAGAATCTGTTTTGATAAAAAAAAAGTATAAAATTGTTGGCTCCACGGTACTAATATTTTTGATGAAAAGTTGATCTTAGATGCTTGAAAAATAGCAATGAGCGGCAATAAATCTCCAGAAAAAGCTGTAAGGGATTTTGTTTCCGAACCAATAAAAAGTATCCTATATTCCTTATTTTTAATTAGAAAACCCAATATTTTTACGTGTAATTTACCTTTTAGATGGAAATCTAATAGTGTGTTCAAGTACAAATTACGTCCTACGAGCTCTTATGAATGATATTTTTATATATATATATATACATCGTTCCAAAAATATTTTTGTTTAGCAATGTTGGAAAGCGCTCCATCCCAGACGAATCTTTATCCATTAAATCAGCTGCAAATAATAATTTTTCCCACTGGTCAGTTTGTTTTAAAACGGAATTTTTCAGTTTTTGGTTGCTATTTCCGTGCATCGTTCTTTATTGGCTGCAGCTATTGCTGTAGTATTCCTCGCATTTGCTGAGGCACATTTAGTTTGTAGAAGATACGGTAAATCGGCCTTTACTGGGCTAGGAATGTTTAGTGTCATACCGCATGAACTATCCTTCATTATATTATGTATATTACCAAACTGAAGCTTTTTTGCAGTTTTTTTCTTGTTTAAATCCTTGGACAAATTTTTTGCATGAAAAAGCGATTAAAACTATTTTTCCTCTCATTTAAAATGATAAGAATGGTATTTATATCCTTTTGGTTGAGGAACGATGATATGCCAATATATTTTTTAGCTGTATTTTTGACGTAAAAGCAGTCCAAAGTCCACCTCGAAATTTTAAAGATGGACAAACTCTTAAAATGGACCTTTGAAGACTCATCTCAGCTGTTCGAACTGGCTACTCTAAGCTGTTTGAGCTTCCTCTTAAACATTTTAGGGATCCTACTTTGAAAATATTCTTAGGAGGAGTGCAACGCACGTACTTATACAGTGCAAGAAATACCTACAGGAGTTAAAACGTTGATATCACAATTCACTTAAACTCATGAAACATTTCTGTCATTATGTGCATATATTTTTCTCGTTTGTTGATTTTTTTTTGTCTGCTTGTTAATTTGTTACATTTATGGAACTTTTTGACTAATAATGTGCAAGCAATCAACCGTAAGTATACACACATTTTTCAAATGAGCAATCAGAGAAGGACTGACTTGATATTGTCTTCTATTTTGCCTCATATCTTAATAATAATAATAGAGGGATCACCTCTACTTCATCAATTATCTTAAGTCTTTTAATTTTTTAGGAAATCTTCTCTTGGGATAGAGGAAATCAACTAACATACCCTGTCAGATATGTTGATATTGGTTATAACAGTTTAGAAGCACCAGAAGATGTTAAAAACGCCGAAGCTGCACAAACTAGAGAGGATGTTGAAACCGGCTATGAAATAAGCTAGCAACGCTTATCACATCTTTGTAAATAGATAACATCCGAAATTTTGAATAGACAGCGCAGTTTTATCCTCCTTTTTTTCTGCATTATTGTTTACTTAGATGTAATATAAATATTGTTTCGAAAATTCAAATTTTTGAACANCTTAGATGTAATATAAATATTGTTTCGAAAATTCAAATTTTTGAACAAAATTTTTAGTATTTTGTTGCACCATTCTGCATGACCACTCATGTAGATCCAATATAATATATAGGATAAAATTTCAGGTGAAGAGCTTTTTCCTATTTTAGAAAGTAGCTCAGTTAGGTAATTAAAACTCTCAGAAATTGACTTAGAGCCTTTTCCCCCATCCACTCCCTCTCCCTAAAAGACGCTGATTTATGATGAGCTTGTAGAAAATACTATTAGAAAAGTGGAAATTTTCTAGGTTCCACTTTTCTAATCTACAGCCCAAATAAGTCCTAATTTTCAAATAAGTAGATCACTGTAGATCAAATAAGTTCCACTTATATGATCTACAGTACAAATAAGCGCTAAAACAGCGTTTTGACCCTCCTCTGATTTGAAAGATTGTATGGAAATCATAAAAATGGTGACCCCATAATTCAATCCCATTCCACTCTACCCTGTTCAACGTACCCCTCTTAAATCAACCCCCATTCAACTAAAACCCCCTTTGAACCCAATGTAACCCGATTCAATTCAACCCTTTCCATTTGAACCACCAATCACCTCAACTTCCATTGAGTCAAATTCCATTCAACTTAACGCGGTTCAATTCAGCACAATTAAACTCAACACAGTCATTCAGCTCAGATTATATTTATTGATATTTGCTTAAATTTGATAGTGTAATTTAGCTCATATTTGATAATAAAATATTCCCCTAAAACTTATGTGTCAATGGGGACTGATATTGTCATGGGTCCGGAAATAGGTAAAAAAAAAACTTTTTGTGCCTGATTGGCTTGAAACTTGCATCCTTAAGTCCCTTAAATCAGAGCATTATAAAATAAGAAACGCTCGTGCAATAATTAACCAGTGAATAAAGACAGTTTCATTAAAGTCAAGCTTATATCAGTCGTATTGTTCAATTATTTCATTGAATGGATTTTAATTGAAATTGGGTGGTATTAGGATAGGTTAAGCTTTAAGGGGATTGGTTTAATGGATCTGAGTAATATGGGGCTGAATCACATCTAGGTAGAGTTAAATTGGGTTTGTTGAATGGGTGTTGAGCTGAATGGGGTTTCAGTTAAACGTGGTTAAGTTGAATAAGGGTTGAGCTGCATGAGGGTTGGTTTAAATGGGGTTTAGCTGAATGAAGTTGACTTAAAAAGTGTTGATCCGAATGGATATGAATTAAACAAAGCTGAATTAAATGAGGCTTGATAAATATGCGTTGACCTAAAGGGGGATTTGGGGTATATCAGAATTGATTTAAATTAGATTGGCTTAAGTGGGTTAGAACTGAATGGAGTTGAGTTCAAATGGAACCTATAAAAATTTGTATTCAATTTGAAACAGAATAATTGTATGACTAAAAAGAACCAAAGTCTTTCCCAAAAGAACTTGAGTCAAAGAATCGTAAACTCAAACCAAATGCCTGATATAATATGAAATTCAATTTCCTTTGAAAATTTATAGAGAGCATATATTACTTTGAATAGTTATGTAAAAAATAGAAAAGATTGCACATTTTAATAGTGCATTAACAGGATGATTTCATTTGTGTAAAATAGATTTTGCTAACTGCAGTTATTCTTTTAGGAGTTGAAGGGGGAGGCTATATAAAGTTTAACGTATTCATGAAAATAGTTATTAGAATACGAACTTCAAGTTACATCCCTTACTGTGGGTTATGATTTCTTACAACCGACTAAAAGAACCTAAAGACTTTTCTTTTCTTTTATTAAGTGTAAGCGATACATCAATTTTGGACTCGTTTTGAAAAGCCGCAAATTAGTATATTTGAGAAGATGGGAGGTGAGATTAAAAAAATGCACCTTAGTTCTGCAGTGAGTTGTTAGTAGCAGTTGTAGTAGCTCTTTCTAATAAACAGGAACTTTTGAAACATATTTTAGCCAAATACAACTTCGGGGGAGGGGCTGCATCAAAATAAACATAGTCCTTAAAAGTTCACTTGTGTATGAAGAAGAAGATTTAGTCGTTTTAGAAACTCATTTGTGGCATTTGGGTCTTGCCGCAGTCATATTCTATTCGACTTTTATATCCATCTCTTGAACTTAGGGCAAATTAAAAATATATGCTTCAGGATGGACTTTTCCTCCAGTGGGTAGTGCTATTTTAAAAATGAGGAAATTCACGGGTATAATATTATAGCATCAAATGAATAAAATTACGCGTTATTTCTGAATAATAAACAGTTTCTAGTGATAATCTAATTGAACTAATTCAACCATCCTCTTATTAAGGGTTAGGCCCCAAATTTAATTATTTCTGAACACATTTGATGTTTGTGCTGTCAGCTTCTTGAAACTGATCTTTCAAAGAAATATTAATATTATAAAACAGGTAAAAAAATACGAAGTTCCTTTTTGCTTTATAAATTATAGTAGCTTTTATATGTTTCTTTGGGCTGGGTAAGCATTGGCTTAAATTTAGTTAAATCCTCATTTACGGTATATGAAACCTGTGTCAAAACTCTTTTCTATTAACACTAGACTATATGTGACTAGATCTATGTAAATAAATAACATATTGTTGAATTTTAGGTCAAATTGCCTGCGATCTATTGCTTTGTCAGATAGAGCACTTAATAATAAAATTGAACTTGCAGCAATTCTATGGTACTTAAGAAGGGCTGTAGGCATCAAACTTGCGAAAGTTTGAATAATTCTTAGGTTCTCCCTAATTTATTTTTTTGTATATTTGATTATATATTTTTTTATACATATATAGTTATATTGAAAAGAACCTGGCTGCTAGACAAGAAAATAGGCTCCCTAATCACCGAGAGACTGTTTATTTTTAAGTATGTGAAAAAGGATCCAGTTGTCCAAAGAGAAATGAAAGACACTAAAGAAGACGCCAGAAGTGAAAAGTGCCGCTATTTTCTTTTTATTTCAAGGACTTACCAAAATTAGTATGCATCTCTTCCTTGACTATCAATCACGCATGCCCTTGATGAGTCACAAAATAAAGAAAACGATCCCAAAGATCTTCAAGTGTCTACGTTTGAGATTTTCAGCTTTAAAATTATTAGCTAAACAATAAAAGGAAAAAAATGAATTTACAATTTAAATGTTCTTATTAAAAATTCGATTTGACATCAGGCTAAATTTTCTGTAAAAATTAGATGCTATACCTACTTGTTGGCCAGTTGGCTGAACCTATCAAACATTTGTGATAACAAAATGGAAACCCCCTATTTCCTTTATCCAAATTGTGGTTGAACTAGCGTTCCCCTAGTTACCTACACTTGAATAACAGCTTAGAAAATAATCTTTAGTAATTATTTAAGAAGTATAAGAATATTTTATCATAGCTGGATCTAGAAGGGGGATGCAAAAGAGATCAGTGCTCCAATTGGCACGCCCGGGGAGTGGAAAAATAAACTAAACAGCAAATAATAAAAAAAAAGAAAATGATTCACAGTCTAAAATATTATTTTTTCTGGGTTCCAAAATTAGGGCTTTAAACCTCCGTTCAAAGGTTTTCGTCCATGATGATTTCATTGCTGCAGTTTTTATTTCGATCCACCACCATTTTGAGAGATCTCAAGCTATGAGCTTGAATTTGTTTGTCACAATAATGGTTTACTACTAAGACGAACGTAAATAATAGTTACTACTGCTGAATCAGCTCTTGATGAAAAATATTTGCACTAAACAGTTTATTTCAAAGCTTAATTTTTTATATTTAGTTTTACAGCCCATGGTTCATTTTTACTATGTTGTTTCTATCGCAGCAACCCTGACAATTATCTTAAGCTGGTCTATACAATTTAATCATCATTAGAAAATATTTAGGTTTTGATTTTAAAATCCTACCCAAATTCCATCTAAAAACTTTACCCTAAAAATATATTGAAAGTACCTCAGGAACCTTATCAGCAGCAAATAAAAATCAAAAGTACATTCCAAATCTCAAGTAAAGTAAAAGAGACAGTCTCAAACTAAGAAGTCACCATCCAGGACAATTCAGTTTGTTTCAAGCCCTAGGAATATGCAGGGGCACCAAATAGGGCGGGGGGGATTGCTACCTATCATTTGAATAATTATTATTTTTCTTAATTTTACTGGATTGATGTTTTGACTGGATGATATTTTACTTAAAAATTTACTACATTTTGAAATCTTTTTTTTTGTTCTTTTATTAAAAAGGATTCTGGAAAATCGTTATCCCCCTCTTCTACATTTTCGTGAATTGACGCCCCTGATTAGGGGCATAATTTTGGGGAACTCCTGGGGGGGGGGAGGCAAAGTAGTAGCCAATCTTCCCAAGTCAAGTGAAAATGACCAGATGAAAAATAAAAAATTAGCCATATAGTCCCATAAAGGCAAAGGTATACTAAAGAAAATCGATCTGTTTCTGTAAGTGCTTGGATTATGTAGGCCTATCTTAGTTTTGATGAGATTTTTGAAGACACTAAATTTCAGTTGAAGGGGAGCAAACTGGGGTATAAGAGGGGAGGGGTTAGAAATTATTTCCCTGTCCCTGATAATAAAGTATACTGTAAGCTATTAAAGACAAAAAAGCCAAGAATGGAAACAGAGTTGCTATTTTTTGTAAAATTGAATACTGTTTTAGCCTTTTCGGTAAATGAAATTCCATTGAATTTTTCGTTTTGTTAGTTTTTATTTTATTACAGTACTGCAATATTGACCAATCAATGGATAATTTATCAATTGATTTTTTACACAGTTGCAAAGAATTGGGTTTAAGAGAAAGAAAGTATGAATAAAACGTGCACTCAATCATACGAATGAAACTAGATTGTTTGTTTAAATTACAATGATATTTATTTTTTGAAGTTTCGACATTTATTAGATTTTTCAATGATAAAAGAGAAAATGTAAAAAATATTTTTTGTCATTGACAACCAAACTTCAAAATGCTTGTCTACATTAGAATTTAACCGAACCTGTCTATATTCCTGGAAAGTTTCAAACGTACCAAATCCAAATAAGTTTTTGTTCATTTTTGCGTGTCACTATTAAATTTTTTGGTGTCACTATCAATATTAGTCTCAAATTTGTTTTCTGTATAGAGGTGTATCTGACACAGCAAGCTATGAATTTAATTTTCAAGTCACTTTGAGACAAAAAATGCATGACCCATTTTTGGAGGTCACGAATCAATAAGTCTGGCAACACAAAGTGTATTTTGATTAACCCCTTGTTAATTCACATGTGAACTTTTAATTCCGATTGGGTATTTATCGAAAAAACAGAAAATTAGTCTTGCCCCGCTCCCCGCATGAAATTTGATGTCTCTTTGCCTACCCATCCTTCCCTCAACATAACGCGAAAATGCAACGAGAAAATTCCAACTCCATCCCCAAATCTGTTCCCGAATTTCTTCACATGTGTCATCTCGATAGTTTATTGATTGAAGGTTCCTCCCAAGACGATGTCCACTTTTGTGCCTTCAAATGCCCAGAAAAATGCTTATCTTAATGGTACCCCTGTAGATGCTAAGAACGAGGAAATATAGACCTCCTTAACAAACCCCAAGGTACACCAATGCATTGGACTTTTTTTTAGATCGAATCCGAATGTTCTACTTCTGACAAATTAGATCCAACTTTATGACCAATTAGATTCAAGATTCAAAGTGCTTAAGACTTTATCGAAGACCAAGTTCAGGTCCCCTGATTTCTCAAAGTATTCATTTAGAGCTGGGTCGACTTTGACTGAGCTTACAGTCACGCCACTGACCCTCGTCCCAGATCAAAATACCGGTGACACCAATACTCGAAACCCTATCCTAAAGGACAAAGGATTTCAAGTCTAGCGTGCTGACCACTTGGCTAAGAAGGTCTTCAAAAATTAAATATCTTAACACTTTGAAGTCCCATTAGAAAGTTTCCTTACAACACTCGAGATCGAACCGCTAATTCTTTAATCATTGAGTGGGTCTCTATCCAATGCACTATCGAAAGGTTTTTTAAACTGTTTCAGCTTAAGGGTCTGAAAAAATGGATGAACTATTGCAGATATAAAACTCAGCCCTTCTAAGATTTATCTAAAGTTTAGATGTGAGTGTACAAATGAAAGCAGGGTGAGCTTTTTTTATTCAGTCTGAATATTTTGGCAAGTTTTCGTTTGTGGTCTTTTAAAATTCATTATTTTATAGATGGTGTACCTACGAAAATCAGATCTTCAATTTCAAATTTTGAAAATGCTTAGACGTGAATAGGCTAGGATGTTGTCAGGAATCTTAAAAGAGCACCAGCAAAGCCAGCTAAAACAAAAAGAAATCCTAGGTATTTTTTCGTTGCTCTTCAGATGAATCAAATGTGGTGCATGATTTCCAATGGAAAGCTAATTGTTCGTTTCTAAAACAGAACTAGGCTAGCCTAGGATTACTTAGCCAAGTTTTCTTTGACAGTAAAATTCTATAAAATAGGCTTTAGGCCCTCTTGGGAAGTAGTTGGGAGTATGCTACTCATTCTTGGAATGAGTTTTGAGCCTGATGTGTGCCATTGGAAGCTGCTTTCAAGTTTGTATCTAGTCCTATTGTATTGCTAAGGCTTAGGCCTACAGCCTATCAGTAAACTGCAAGCAGAGGGTAATCTTACAAAAACTTAGTCTAGTAATTATATTCTACATTTATTACAGTCCAATTATAATAAATATAGAATATAATAACTAGAATAGTTTGGTAAATAGGCTATTTATTTTAACAGAGTTGACTATTCAGATAGCCTAGCTAAGAAGTAATCTTATTTATAGAGTTATAATGTTATGCTGAATCCAAATATGACTTTTTTTATTACAATTTCAATTTTAGCCTAATCTTTTCTTTCTAACCTTTCCCAAATATATAGCCCATATTATATAGGGTAAAAGACCAGTATCCAATTGAGCAAAATTATCTAAAACTTAAAACCTCATATCTTTTTATCAAATTAGAGTTGAAAAGGTTTGTATATGCCAATGAATAACTAAAAATCCAAGCTATGCAACAAAATGGTTATTATTAAAATTATTTAAGATCATTCACTGAAAATGATTAGTTTATTGACTTACCTAGAAAGACCTCTTTTTGGAAATACCAATTATCCTATTTTGATGTAAATATCTTTTTAGTGTTTCAGTATTATTCAAATATTAATAGAAAGCTTATTGTCTTCTGATTCTAAAAATCTAACTTTTATTTCTTGATTTTTATTCTATAAATCACAAATATTAAATATAAATTTTTTTCATTTCACTTGCTTGTCAAAACAGAGACCACACATTGGATTTATGATGATAAATTACTCCCACTGGGCTGGCTCTAGTGAGAGATGATTGGGTCTACACTTGCATTGTGTCATACTGTAGTAAAAAAGGGGCAGTCCAAAAACCCATTGCTATTTTTCCAAAATGCCAAAGAAAAGTGGTCTTTCCCAAAAAGAGGTCTTTTACCCTATTCCCATGCATTTATTGATTCTCAATTTGGTAAAAATTTAGAATTGTAGCCCCTAATAAGGATACATGTTAAGAAAACAATTCTTACTTCAAAATATGTATAATGATCCTAGTTAATGTATTATCCAAGGGGAGAACATTTATCATCAAGTCTTTCCTCTGAAAATCCTTCTTTTTCCAGCTTAAAAGAAAAAGTTTCCAAAAACCACCATGCTGAGATTCAATGCTTAAGTTTTTTGAAATTGCTGCTGTGAGTTGTCAAATAAGTTGTTTCACAGATTGTGCTCATGCTGGTCTTTGTAATTCCGTATTTGTTTAATGAACAGTGGTGAAAATACAAAATATTAGTAGCAGTGGCGAAAATCAAAATATTGCTGTAAATATACATATACATACAGAGTATATACCCCCGTCCCCCCTAATGTGATGTAAACATGTAAATAGTTATATGTAACATGTAAACATGTAAATAGTTGTTTAATTTTTATTTTTGCCACACCATTTTCTATCATTAAAAAAAAATATATATTATGCCCCCACCCCCCAAATGTGCATTCTGATTCTAAATATAACCTTCATTTACATCACAAATAAATTTTGCCCCCACCCCCCTGATGTGCAAATATATACCCTGATTTGGATATATTTAGGGGTTAGGGTACAGTTCATTTGCTTATATTTAGGTTCAGAATGCAAGTTTTGTTATATATTTGCACATTAGGGGGGTGGGGGTATAAACTGTATGTATATGTATATTTATAGCAATATTTTGATTTTTGCCACTGCTATTAATATTTTGTATTTTCGCCACTGCTCATTAAAAAAACAGAATCACAAAGACCGGCATGAACACTATCTATAAAACAACTTATTTGGCAGCAATTTCAAAAAACTTAAGCATTGAATCTCAGCATGGTGGTGTTAGGAAGCTTTTTCTTTTAAGCTGGAAAAAGAAGGATTTTCAGAGGGAAGACTTGATGATAAATGTTCTCCCCTTGGATAATATGTTAAGTAGGATCATTATACATATTTTAAAGTAAGAATTGTTTTCTTAACATGTCTTCTTATCAGGGGTAACAATTCTAAATTTTTACTCTCAATTTTGTTTCTTTTGATTCAATTTACAGGTAAACTGGTTTTAACAAGACTAATACTAACACAGGTATATCAGCCATCAGGAGCATCCCAAGGCTCATTTCATTGGGGAGGTGGTCTTTGTAAACTTTACCAAATTGCTACCTGATTTATATCAAATTTTTGGCAGAAATCTAGAATTTTGCTAAATTTAGGCCAATTTTGCAAAATTTATGCCGAAAATTGTGCCTTCAATAAAAATTTTACCAAATGCCAAAACGTTAGGGGAATGATGCACCCCTCTCTGCACCCCATTGGGATGCCCCTGTAAGCCATATCTAAAATAAGAGAAAAAGATATCATCTTGTATGGTCTGTAAAGGGCTTAAAATTGAATTTACAATAGATACAAATGTAATATTTGGTTTCAAGGTGAAATTCTGATGCTAGGGGCAAGTTTATCTCTTAGCTGTCTGAATACTCTGTCAATATAAATACTTACCAATAGTTTTGCCAATAATCTATCTTGATAAAGACCTGAACCCAGCATCCACAGGCTAGGGTAATAAGCCAAATTTGTGGGTAAATAATGCTCTTAACCCTCTCCAGCATGAAATAACCTATACTACCTTTAATAAAGATGTAGACTATGGTAACCAAAGCACAGAAGCTACTTGCATATGGAAACATGTTCAAGCAGCATTTATAGAAAATTGCTCTTCTCTGCAAGAAAATCTCAATAACCTATGTCTGTGGGCAACAACCTGGATGCTTGAGTTCAACCCATACAAATGCAAAGTCCTTCATCTTGGTCTAAACAATCCATGCCATAGTTATCACATGATTGACTCTGCAGGTGCCAATATGCTCATGCAGAGTGCCAAGGAAGAGCATGATCTTGGGGTATTAATTGATGATAAGCTTAAGTTTCATAGTCACTGTGTCAGAACCAAGCAGCTAAGGTAAACAAGGTCCTTGGTTTGATCAAGCATTCAAAGAAGCTTTACACAGCCCTTGTTTGTCCTCATCTTGAGTTTGGCATGTTGGTTGCCAACCCACACTTTAAGTGTGACATAGAGATACTTGAGAAGGTCCCATACAGAGTGACCAAGTTCCTTTTTGCCAAAAAACAAATATCCTACAAGCAACAACTAGAAAAGTTTGACCTGGCTAGCCTAATGTACTGTAGAGAGAGAGATGTCATCCTTGCATTTAAGATGATGACCAGTGACACTATCAAGCCTGTTTTCAATCAAAATGAATACACCAGAACACGAGGAAATTCCATAAAACTGCATAAAAAATTTAGCAGAAAAACATGAGAAGTTCAACCTCTTCACCAATCATGTTGTTCCACTGTGGAATT
Source organism: Artemia sp. Kazakhstan ARC1039 (assembly GCA_029168905.1). Classification (NCBI taxonomy): domain Eukaryota; kingdom Metazoa; phylum Arthropoda; class Branchiopoda; order Anostraca; family Artemiidae; genus Artemia; species Artemia sp. Kazakhstan ARC1039. Next base: position 13,943 of record JAQQPU010015284.1, read on the forward strand.
CACTCAGTGAATCTACTGTGTCAGCCAGATCAATTGATAGCTTCAAGGTTGGTGTTTATCATGATTGGTGTGACAAGTCATTGAAGACATAATGGGAAAAGCCAGCATCATTGAGCAGGGTCTATTAGGTGCCATCCACCCCCTTAGCCCCCAAATGCACCTGGCCACCAATGCATCTAGTGACATCTAACAAAGAAACCAAACTGTCCTGTAAATATGAAAATTGTATTGATTTTCCTGTTGTTATGAATTGTGTTAACTGTTCTGTATATATGTAAGTAGTGATAATCCAACTGTGACATGAAGATTATCAAGTCAGTGTTACCTGGCAACATCTACAGGTTCTTCAGACTTAGTCACTAGAAGATGCAATTTAAGGTAAGCTTTTAAGCATGTATGGTGCACTGATCTTTGAAGGACCAAGGGCAGTAAAAATGACATCTGATTTTTCAAACTGATTAAGCAGAGAATTTTGCAGTTTTTGGTGCAAATTTACAAAAAAGGAATGCAGATAGAAAATTCAGCAAAAAATATGCTGAAAACCCATGGTACCAACCAGCTCAAGAAAGTATTGCTAAAGTTTTGTTATCCTTAGGAATCAACACATTATTGATGTTTAGACTTTTCACAAAAGCATTGTCAGATTTAACTAATTAGTTTTCCTTATTATTTTTTTTTCAACAAGCAGTCCTGACAAAAATGTGACTGTCCTAAAAAATTATACTTTTGTAACAGCCAAAGGATCAATTGTAGAATATCATGGTTCCCTGTTATGAATAGACCTAAGATGGGTTCAAAGGCTGAAACGTGTTTCCTATGTCTTTGTCTTTGTCTTTGTCTATGTCTTTGTCTATGTCGATGTCTTTGATACTTCAAAGTAACATTTACAAAAATTTTGTCATTTGTGTTTTCTATTAACATACTTACCATTTACATAATATAAATCCATGCTTTCAGGATTGATTACCTCTTATGATCAGAAATTGAACTTTGACTAAGGCAGCAGGACAAGTTTACTAAGTAGCTTACTACACTGGTTTGGTAATTTTGACACTTTTACAAATAACTGAGCTACTGCAGAACAGTTTACCATAAATGCTGGCCAATAAACTTTTGAAGGAATAAAACTCTACTAACTTCATTTGAATCACCAAGAGATTTTCTAACAAGCGTTTATATGAGCACAAGATCAAACTCATAAATTAGTTCTAGCTGCACAAGATTTAAGCAGTGACTTTTAAATATTGCAAGAAAACTTGGGGAAAACCAATAATCATTTTTGGTGCTTTGAAATAAGCATAAGCTTCAGTTTTACAGCATTCTCTGGAAGAGCTGTCTGTCTACATTTGTTGTCAAAATAAGTATTATAACAAGAAATAATCAAAAAATACAAATGGAATAAAAGAACCACAAATAAGTGGGGATGTGTTGCTATATATATATACTATTGTATAAACATGTCTATCATGAATATCAGTTGTAAATGAAGCATAATTAAATTCAGCCTTCTGAAAGAAGGATGGGGTTTCCACAGTCAGCCTGTTGATAATTTGAGATGTAGGAGCTATCAGAGGCAGTCCTATAGCATTGACAATAGTATAGGCCATAGGGCTTTTTTTATCATTATTTTTTTCAAGAGGCACTTTATATGGATGGGGTGGTCATATAAAGTTCAGAGGGGGCTCACTTGATTTGACATTGGAGGTTCTAGTCTCCTCTTTAAGAGTCAAAATCTATCTGAGGGTTAAGGAGTGTAATATACACTTTGGAGAGGACTTATTCAATTGGCAATTGAAAGTTTTAGTGCCTTTTTTAAGATTCTAAAGTGATTTTTTCTAAGTGCATCCCATCAAAATTTAGAAATAAACTTTTTGTTCAAAATAGTCCAAAAGTGAAATAACTATAACTCAGGGGTTGACAAATCCCCCACAACTCCTGAGGTAAGGGTTGTAACTTATGCAAGTTGTCCATTGTTAACATATAAGATTTTTCTGAAGGGGGGGGGCTCATTCAATTGGAAATCAAAATTTCTAGTTAATTTTTGGAGAGTGAAGTGATCAAATGGCAACTAGCACCCCCCCCCCCCTATGCCCTTTTCCCCTAAATGCATCTATTGACAATTTTGAAATTGTCACTTTCTTCAAAATAGTCCAAAGACTAAATAACTATGCTTCCAGGGTTCAACCACCCCAGGGCAAGGGCTATAAGCTATGCAACTTGCTTATAACCATATTAGGTTTTTATGGAAGGGATGGTTGTATAAACTTTGATTGGAAATTGAAAGTTTTAGTGCCCAGGTTAAAAGTCAAAAGTGATTACCTTACCTTAAATTACCTTAAATCGCACTAGCCAGCGATAAGGACGAATCCTGTAGACGCCGGTCAATGATGATGGTGGCTCAGCGGCGTCCGGCATCCATCCCACCCCTCCCCCCACATCCTTTTTCCATAAATGCATCCAATGAAAGTTTTGAGATAAATATATTGTTCAAAATAGTGTCAAGGTCAAATAACTATGCCAAATAACTCAAGGGTTGACACACCTCCCTCTAGTCTTTAGGAAAGGGCTATAAGTTATGCAATTTGCCCCTTGTTAACACAAAAAGATTTCTATTGGAAAAAGATGGAATCTTTAATCCCTGGTCTCCAAAAAGGCTTAGGGTACTAAGGTGAAACTTTAAGAAAATGTTGAGAGGGATGCCAAACACAACCAAAGCTATGTGCTTGCTGGTTGTGAAAAGAGGATATCAGCAATGTGTAAAGAATGACTGAAGGTATTAAGTTGAAATTTTGAGCAATTTTAGGGTAACCAGCCCCTCCCATCCTTGCTCTTTTTAGGCGCCCCCTCTGATCAATACTGATTGAAATTTTGGAACCATAATTTTGTTCAAACGAGTCAAAGGTCTATTAGCTATACTTCCAGGGTTGCCTTGCCCCTATAGCCCCAGGACAATTATTGTAAATTATGCAATTTGCCCATTGTTTAGATGCAGGATTTATCATTATAAAAGGGGGGAAATGTTTATTCTGGGTGTATAACTATTGTTCCAGTTTTGATAGCCCCCTCCCCAACCCTCAGGGCAATGGCTTTAAGTTTTGCTAGTTGCCCATTGTTGAGACGCAAGGGATGGTCATATATACTTTGGAGGGCACTCATTCAATTGGAAATCAAAATTTTTAGTGCCTTCTTTAAGATTCGAAAGTGATTGAATGGTAACCAGTCCCCATAAAAGGCTAAGGACATTAAGGGGAAACCTTGGAGAATCTTGAGGGGTATATTACACCAAATCAAAAGGCACTATGTGCAACTACTTTATCAAAAAGGAGGATATGCAGTATTTTAAGAACAGCTAAAGGTATTCACCTTATCTTAATCCATTTGAGAGCTTTAAGGTCCTCCAGACCTGTAGTGCTCTTCAGTTGACGACTCCCAATTGAACCTCCACTGCCTCTTCTCCCACTCCTTGTCAAGGTGGCATTTGAAGGACTGGATGGAGGGAGTGCTGACAGTTGAGTCCTTCAATTGATTCCAATGGTTTATGACTCTTCTTGAGAAGTACATTTGACAGGTTCTCGATTTGGAGCTTAACTTTGGCAGCTTCTTGGAGTGTCCTTTTGTGTAATGATGGCTGGTGCTATGACTGCTGCTAAAGATATTAGTTTTCTTCTCGAAGTTTGTAAGTCAGCATCATATCGCTACGCATGCGTCTGTAGACGAGGGTAGGTAGCTTAAGTTGCTTGAGGCGGTCCTCATATGAAGTTGATTTTAGGCTTTTCATGCACTTTGTTGCTCGCCTCTGAACATTTTCGATGAGCTTTATATAAATTTATGAATATTGTTGCCTCTTGGCTACTGATGGTCTGTTTTAATAGGTCAAGGCTGGAATTTGCACGGGAAACAACATGCTGAATGTGGCTGTGGAACTTCAACTTGTCGTCAATGATGACACCAAAGTCCCTTTCTTCTTCTCTATTCTCTAGATGCTCCCTTGTTTTTGTGATGGGATTGTAAATTGAGTAGGTAGCCATTGGGTTGCTAGGTCCAAGGTGCAAAATACAGCATTTGATTGTATTGAATTGAAGGAGCCAGTCTTGAGTCCAATCCTGTAGCCTGTCTATGTCATGTTGGATGGTCTGTGGATTTGCAATGCCGGACAGTTTGGCATCATCCGCGAACAAATGCATACTATTATCTACATGATTGAAAATGATGTTGATGTACATCAAGAAAAGGGTTGGGCCTAGTACAGTTCCCTGTGGTGCCCTGCTCATTACCATGGCCTCATTGGAGTAGATTGGCTGGCCACCCATCTCGAATAAGCGGACTTTCTGCTTGCGGTTGGTGAGGAAATTCATTAGCCAGTCTATCACAGCTGAATTGATTGCTGAGCTGAGCTGAATGCTGGAGGCAGATAATTTGGAGCGCAATCGAATTTGTGGTACCTTGTCGAAAGCCTTGACGAAGTCCAGCAGCAGTAGGTTGACTGGATGTCCTTGGTCAATCAGATTTGTAATTTCTTTGTATGATTCCAACAGGTTCGTTTCGATTGATTTTCTTGACTGGAATCCATGCTGCTTGGGCGACAAGATCTTGTTTGTGGTTAAATGTTCGAGAATTGAATAATTGACTATGCGTTCAAGTATCTTAACAACAGCTGAAGTTAGGCTAATAGGTCGATACCTATCAGATTTGCTGCGATCGCCTTTTTTGAATACCGGCATTTATGTTGGCTACTTTCCAGTCTGCTGGTAGCTCTCTAGAGATAAGTGACGTCTGGAAGATTCTCGTGAGGGGCTCTGCTATCACTTCTGCGGTTTCTTTTAATAGTCTGGGATGTGTGTTATCAGGTCCTGGCGACTTGTAAGCATCTAATTTCAGTAAACGTTTAAGGACATCTGTAGACGATACCGTGGTGTTCTCCATTGGGGCTTTTACATCGTATTTTGGTGGAGAAGGTAAAGAGCCATCTGGTTCAGGGGTGAAAACTGAGACAAATTGTAGGCTCAGTAAGTCAGCAAGCTTGTTAGTGTCTGTAGTTTCTTCACCTTGCTCTGTTATCAGTTTTTTTATACACCGTCTATTGTGGTCTTGGCTAGAGACGTACCGCCAAAACTTCTTTGGGTTTGTCTTGGCTTCATCAGCAAGTTTGTTAGTGCTTGTTAGTGTCTATAGTTTCTTCACATTGCTCTGTTATCAGTTTTTTTATACACCGTCTATTGTGGTCTTGGCTAGAGACGTACCGCCAAAACTTCTTTGGGTTCGTCTTGGCTTCATCAGCAAGTTTGGATTCAAAGCTCATGTACAAGGCCCGCGTCAAGTTTTTAAGTTTGTTCCGGCTTTTGGAATATTTCTCGCTATTTTCAGGGGAGTGGTGTTTTTTATATTTCTTCCGTTGTCTGCTTTTATGGTTGATTTCCCTCTTAATCTCTTTTGTCATTATCGGAAGTGTTCTTGGTTTGGGGAAGACCTTGCTCAAGGTGTACTGATTTGCTTTGCTTATCATTAATTCTTTGAAGCACTGCCATTGCTGTTCTAGATAACCAGATAAGACGTCGTCCCATCTGATGTTGTTGAGATCCATTCTAATCTTCTCATAGTTAATAAAGGTCTTTTTGATGTAGCGATTCGTTACTTTGAGGAATGTTGTTCTAATGTCTATGGTGACATGATCACTCTTTCCGATTGGGGGCATGTAAGAGGTAGAGAGGAGAGCTTCTGGTCTCCTGAGAAATACCAGGTCGAGAAGGTTTGGTTGCTGTCCCTCTCTAAAACGCGTCGGCTGGTCGACAATTTGGTGGACAAGGGTATCATGAATAATGTCAATGATTGGGCTCGTTGGACTAGATGAGACGTAGGGAAACTGGTCTTTCCAGGTGATGTTAGGCAGATTGAAGTCACCTGCAATTAGAAGATCGCCTTGGTGGGTGTCTGCAATCTTGCGAATGAGCTCTGCTAGTTTCCCATCTGTTTCCTCTGGTGATGGTGCCGACGGACTTCTATATACACAGCCGACTCTGACAGAATGGTCGTCTTTATTCCCTGGAACTGAAATATCAAAGAAAATGGTTTCGGCATAGGGACATCCGGTGAAGTAGTCAATTGGGGTGACGGTGTAAGAGGATTTAACCAGTGCAAGTGTTCCACGGTGGCAATAATTAGATGACAGGTTCGATATAGTATGGTAGCATTGCAGGCTAACATGTGAATTGAGGAGCTGGTTTGTTGAATTCTTGGGACACACCTCAGTAAGGAGTATAATATCGTAATCATTTGCATAAATAAAAGATTTCAGCTCATTGATTTTGTTTGGGAGTTGGTCAACGTTTGTTATTAGAGCGGAGAAATCTTGACTTACTTGCTGCTTTCTTCGGTTGAGTACTTCCTTACGGCAGTGATTCACGTTGAGGACCGGCTTGTCCAGAATAGATATGGAAGAGCTGGAGGATCTACTATCATCTGATTGGTTGAGACTTGCATTTGCAAAGGACTTGTAGGATGATGAGTCGGAAAGTTCATAGGTACTAACTGGTAACACAAATAATTCTGGGTCATTATTTACACTATGTACAGGGCTGGTAGCTGGGTTGTCTAACAGTTCATGGGCTGGTGAGGGTAGCTCCCACCTGGACGAATCGAGTTTTTTGGAACAATTTTTCCACGGTGGATATCCAAATTTGGCTCACCTAGCTCAATCCGGCGTATAAGTTCAGCAGATAAGGCTTTCCTTTTCTCCCGATCTTCCTGGGATGCATCCGCCCTGGAATGGATTTCCTGGCAAAGCTCGTAAGATTTTTGTAGAATGCGTCTTTTCAAGTTTAGGTTTGGGACAGAGAAGAGAATTGGAGGGGGTCGGTTTTGGGTTGGTTCTTGGCCGCTGGTTCCGGGTCTTTTGGTGGGCAATGGTTGCCCTAATAAGCGTCTGATGTTGCTTATGTTTGCACCCGTAATCCCGTACTGCTCTGCAAGATGGCTTTCGATGAATGTCTTGTCATTATTTACTCCTGGCTGCAGTGGTACGCCATATGCTACCACGTTGAGTTTTCTCCCCTCTCTATCTTTCTCCTGCCTGAACAACCTCTGGATATCGTCCTCGAGGTGAGAATTGATGGCTTGTTTCAGTTTAGATGCTTCCTCCAGCATTGCAGCTCCAACGTGTTCTTTTACTTCTGAGACGGTGCATTTTTCGGCCACATTTTTCTCAAGATCGTTAACACGATCTTTGACTTCATCTATCCTTGCGGTAAAGTCTCGCTTAAGCTCTTCTACCGCTCCTTTAACTATTTCCACAATAGCTGAAGCACTAGGGACCTTAGATGATATTAAATTCGAAATTTTAGCTAATGAGGGGGGGGAGTCCTGATGTACCAGAGTGCTTACAGATCGGGCAGTACCACTGCGTGTCTCCTATGATTGACATCTTTGTAAAAAGTTCGTACTCTATGGCGGGCATGTTTAGACACTCAACACATAGCCATTTTTCACACCCATCGCATAAAACGGCCTTTGAATCCG
>JAQQPU010015285.1:0-21454 GCA_029168905.1 Artemia sp. Kazakhstan ARC1039
AAAAAAAACTGTAGCGTAAAGAGCGAGGTATTGACTTGGGGGAGAACCCCCTCACATACGTTATAATTTCTGTTCGTTTTAAGTTCTAATATTCCTTCTTACATTTCAGTTGAAAAAACTTGTTTTTTTTATTTAATTTCTGATTGTTTTTTAAATAATGCTTGGAAATCCGGCGCCCCCTTCATAGAAATGTCCCTTACCCCAAAGAAACATCCTCCACGGAAAGATTCTCCAGAGTAACCCCCTCCTCTAGCCCCACCCCCCTCCAGAAAAAAATCCTTCTTGAAAATGTCTGTATACTTCCCAATAACCAATAAATAATGCTGGCAAGTCCGGCGCCCCCTTCATGGCAATTTCCCTTCCCCCATGAAAACTTCCTTCATGGACAGATCCTCCAACATAACCCCCGACCCACCCTTCCCTCCCAATACCAGAAAAAAAACCTCCTGAAAACTTCTGTATACTTCCCAATAACCAATACTATATGTTAACATTGGGTAAAGTTCATAACTTTTAGCCCTCCCCCTGGGGACTTCGGGGGATTAAGTCATCCTAAAAGACATATTTATCATATTTTCGACCATGCTGAACAAAATGGCTATCTCAAAACTTTGATCGGGTGACTTTGGGAAAAAAATAAGCGTGGGAGGGGGCCTAGTTGCCCTCCATTTTTTTTGGTCACTTAAAAAGGGCACTAGAACTTTTAATTTCCGTTTCAATGAGCCCTCCCACGATATTCTAGGACCACTGGGTCGATACGATCACCCCTGGGAAAAAAAACAAAAAAAAAACAAATAAACACGCATCCGTGATCTTTCTTCTGGGAAAGAATGCAAAATTCCACATTTTTGTAGATAGGAGCTTGAAACCTCTACAGTAGGGTTCTCTGATACGCTGAATATGATGGTGTGATTTTCATTAAGGTTCTATAACTTTTAGGGTGTCTTTCCCCCTCTTTTTGAAAATCAGCCAAATTTTCTCAGGCGCGTAACTTTTGATGGGTAGCACTAAACTTGATGAAAGCTATATATTTGAAATTAGCATTGAAATCTGATTCTTTTGATGTATCTATTGGTATCAAAAACCCGTTTTCTAGAGTTTCGGTTACCATTGAGCCGGGTCGCTCCTTACTTACAGTTCGTTACCACGAACTGTTTGATACGGAACAGTGGGATTATGCCAAACCAAGTCACAAGCATGGCAGATGACGATGAAATTTAAAATGCTGAGTCTAGCCATGTCATCGGAGTTTACAGTCAGGCATCGTTACTATAAGCTTCCAACCAATTGTAGGAATATGTAAATTTTATTCTCAAATTAAGTACTTTATTACCCAACAGATATGGAGTAAACACGGAGTTTAGAAAAGAAAAACACGAACAGAAACACCTTCTATTCGAACGAATGCAAAAAAAAAGATCTGGTAACAAATCAAAAAAAGGAAAGAAACAAATTTTTTAGCAAACAAATTTTGTGAGTTTTGTATAGGGATTTCGTTTTGTTTATTTCTGTGTAGTATGGGTGTCTTAACCCTAGTAAGAAAAGCTTCTTTTTTTTATCTTTTTTGTGCTTATTTCAATTCAATTGATTTTATTAATGTTGTGTTTAATACCCTAAAAGCCTCTGGGGATTACCATTAACTTAAGGTGTTTCTTCAACAAACCCAATCATTACTTTTATTCAGAATTTAATACCAAATCTTTCACCAAAATGAAGGCCTTACAAAAACTTCTGTCGCTGTAATAGTTTTCATTCATGACAGCTCTTTAGAGTTTGATTTACAGGATTCTATATTTCCATCTTTCTTCTTCTCTTGAAAAATTTCAAAATTCCATATAAATTCCATCTTTTTTCTTCTTTTGAAAAATTTCAAAACAAGTTCCCTTGATTCTCGCTCAAAATTAATAGAAAGAAAAAAATTAATGAACGATAAATGTTATTATGTTCTCCAGCTTCAAGTGCAGTCTTTTATGCCAAATCAAGAAATACAATGAAATTATTGCTAGAGAGCGCAATAGCCTAGAGAAGGCGCTGGATTATTGCCCGGGACATCCATTCCATAAGTATACTTGAACCAGACATAAATAAGTTTAAATACCATTACCATTATCACTTTCCTCTTACCACCATAGCTACACTGTTGTTAGAAAGCTGTTAAAATTATCAACTATGATGCAGCTTCTAATTGAATCGATATTTCAGGATCATTTTCTGTCACGACGATCTTTTCCTCCAGCAGCAAAACACATATTTCAAGCTTTTACTGGACTTTGGGAGAGAAAAAACTGGTATATGAGAATATTTGATGACAATAAACGTAAAAAAATACCATTGTTACTAATTAACAATACCATGGGCAGGCTCACAGAACCGAGTCTTAACTCAGGCAACAAAGAATCTTTACCTACTCAAGAAAAGTAACAATAGCCAATAGGGCAATCAATGCCCCCTAGGTTGAGGGTATTTTAAGATAGGGCATGTCTGTCCCTTTTTCCCCTTCGTATAAAAACCTTCCTTTGTAGCTCATAGATGTCCAGTATTGTTTTTTTCCATTTCCTGGACCCTAAGCTCCTCCTCCTTAAATAGTCTTATCCCTATGACTGGGGAAAAAAGGTCTAGAACGTCAAATAACATTCAACAATTAAAATACATTAGTGATCCAGTCAGGTTGGAGAAGCCCTAAGGTAATATGGTTTCTTATCTGAAGAACATGGTACTGTTTTTCTTTTCTTATCTTTCAATGACTTCTAAACCCGGGATAATAATAAATAGGTAATCATTCTATTGCTACACACATAACAACCATGAAACAGTTTTTTTTTTTGCGGCCATGGTGATCAATAATTAGTTCCTGCGGATCTTATTCACCAATAGATCTGCTATCAGAATAAGAAGCGACTTTCTACCCGACAACTATTATTTTGTTATTTGAAGGTATTATTGTATCATAAAGAAATTGAAGACAATCAGGGTTTAGAAGACATAGAAAAAAAATGTTGAAGGGAAAAAATTGCAGATCACTAAAAGACATAGAATCCAAAGCATGAATCAGGAAAACAGCAGATGAATAGAAGGCGAACAATCAACGGTAAGGTCCGATTATGTAGATAAGACGTTAACATTGTCTACTTAAAAAGTAGCTTTGTAAGACGTTGCAACTCCATTCAGAATGGCCTCCAATGGGAGGTTGTCCCTGAAAACTAGTCTCTTAAAACCATAGGAAAATAATTGCCTAGATCCTATCGGATCCTAAGCTTTTGGCGGTCGGTCACCATGAAATCATCTAAAAAAAAAAAACTATAGAAATACGTTTTTGCGGTATTATAGAAATTAGTAGGCTAAAGAAGTTCCAATTAATTAGCATTCATGCTTACATTAGAATACAAAAGGTTTTGTCGTGTGAAACCCTGTTCTTGCGATAGTTGGGTTTTTTTTTTTGTTTTGTTTTTTTTTTTTACCAGATAAATGTTTATTCAGCGACGTTCTCCGGTTATACGATATTTTAAAATGCTCAACATATATTCAAACTGAACATAAACATACACTGCAAACAAAAGCTCAAGCTAAAGATATATTCTCAAGCTTAGCTGCAACTCAGTTACAGTTAGCATTTGCTAAAAAAAAAAAACTATCTTGTTTTGTAAAAAGCTCTTAAAAGTCTAGTTTTTTAGCCTTGCCTGAGCCTCTAAGAGGGGGGAGTCCTTTCCCTGGGGCTTATTGAGATAACTACTTAAACATAATCCAGAATTTAGGCTGACGATTTCAGGAAATAGAGAATGTGATTATTGCTTATACATTGTGAATCTTAAAAACTAAGAGAAACAAAAACAAGGGGAGAAGGGCAGGAGGAGGGATGGTTTCATAGGAAAACTTACTTACCCAATACTGAGTTACCAGACAAGAGGAAAAAATGTTTATTCAAGAATTGTTTGTTGATAAAGTCTTTCTGAAATTATAAATGTTTAGAGCTAGGTTTGGAGAACAAAGGTAATAAAAACTGAAGAAAATAAAATTGTCAAAATGTAGGTAAACAAGTATGTCTACAGTGATCATTTTGGAAAGCATTTTCTTTTTATTGAAAACAGAGGGGGGGGATTGAAGGCTGGAAAAAACGGAGGGAGGGAAAAGTTGGGCGAGGATAAACCACGTTAATTAAATTAACTTACCCTATACTGTGATAAAGGACAAGGTGATAGAAGATACTCGTCAAAACCATAAACTTTCAAAACATAATTGAATCTCAGAGAGTCGATAATGCCATGATCAGGAGACATTCTGGCCTTGTTCTGTTTTGCCAGTGTTTTTTCAACAAGGTCTTCAGGTTTTTCACTCCAATGAACCCGTATAGCAGTGCGACGAGATGGATCATCCGGGGATGAGTTCATGATCCTCACATTGATAATTAGGCAGCCTAAAAGGAATTACATTTTGAAACTAGTTCAATATAGGCCTGGAAACTAAGGCATTAAGGATTTCAAAGCTATAAAGGTTATAACAAAGTATCAAGGACATATTATACAACAATAATTCTCTACTTCCCCTTCCCATCCTAGACCCACGGTAAGGTCATTTCGAACCTGGAAGTTACGATTTTCTAAGATTTGGCCTTCAATTGGCTGAACATTATTAATTACTAAGTGTAGTACCACATTTTCGTCTAAATGTCTAAATGGAAAACTTTCTCAGATCCTGACGGTTAAACTGTACCATATTTACCATCAAAATAAACACGTAAAACTGATTTGTTAAATGTAATAAAAATTTTAGTCACTGGAAAATTAAACACAAACAATTTATTCAATCCCAAAAACAACTTCGCCTTCACAGGAAAGCAAAATCTTCTTAAACTGTTTGGTATGGCCTTAATTCAATTCTTTTTTCTTTTTGTAGCCAGTTTTCCTTTTTTTCAAATTTAGGTCCCAATATTCCATTACAATACCTAACTGCATATCGAGGTATATCTTAATTAAAAATAGAATTCCCAATTTTTTCACATTTTCGAAAATTTAAATCTCATGAATTTATTATTGATGAACAGGAAGGAGGAAATAAAATTTAGTATCAAATGACATGCGCAAAATTACGCAAGAATACAAATGACTGAACAGGAACATTCCTGGTTATTACTGAATTATATGGCAACGCAATAAAAGCAAAAATACGACGACTGGGTAAAAGCTGGGAAAGGAGTTTTTTTTTTCCTGTGATGTCATGCGAAATTACACGTCATTTTGAATGAGTCCGAGCATCTAAAGTAAGAGGCATGGAAAAAACTTGGAGGTAATAATGCAAAAAATGCAGCGCAAACGAGATCTACAATTAGAAGGCATGTGACAGCCAGCATCACTACGAATACAACGAATCGCAAATGCAATATAAAGTTAGAAGAGAAGCAACAGGGAGAATCACAACAATTCTCAAAACAAGAAATATCATATAAAATGGTTAATTCTTCGATGCATTAACAGGAAGGAGGATTTTATTTCACCCCAAGATTTCTTAACTCAATTAAAATTGCGTAGTTGACACCTCATGACTTAAAACTATGGAATAATGAATATATGTATACTCCCTTTAACAGAGCCACTGTTTATTTATTTATCTATTAACGAAGGCATAATTTTTCTCTTGAAAACAATTTTGAATGATTCCAAACAGCCAAAGCAAAAGGCACGGAAAATGTTTGAAGCAATGATACACGAAAACGAAGCGGAAACAAGATCTGCGGCTAGAAGACATGCTCCTACAAGGCATCATTAAGAATCTCAAATGAAAATAATGGACAACAAAATCTGCAGTATGAAGAAAAGCGACAGGGATGATCACACCGACAAGGAAATTAAATATACGGTAAGAAGAACAAGGACAGTGAGAATCACGACGAGTTTGAGAAGAAAAATATTCGTATAAAATAGATGATTATTTGATTGCCTTAACAAGAAGGAGGAACTGAATTCTTGCCATGAATATAAGCGGCAACCTTGTATATATTGATTGTTATTGTCGCTTGTCTTTTAACTGCAGCCTCTTCTTGATGTTATGACGTTACCATAGTTTCGTTACAACAACCCTGGGAAAGATTTAAATTTTCACTTAAAGTTGCAACATTTTTAAATCGTTTTTGTGGCCACAAATTTCAAAATGCCAGCTTTAATAAATAAAAGCTGATTTCGAGGCCGGGCCCCAGCATGCAGCAGACTTGTATAATATATTAATTCTCGTTGTAAGCAGCAACCTCCAAATGAGTCACCTTTGTTTTCTACTCTTTCCTCGGAAAATAAAGGACTCCACAGGGAACTCATACAACGTTGACGAGTCCCAATGATTTGTAATTAATAGTTGCGTAGTTTATAGCATCTTTGTAATGTTTTGCTGGGTTTTGCGCCACATTTTGTTGGCGTCGAAGATTGTGATGGCGTTGTTCTTTTCACGTAAATTTTTTTTCTTCTTCACTTTTATTTTTGACTCGTTCTGGATTTCGCTTTCGCTTCTTCTAACAGCACAATTCCTTTTTCTTCACTTTATTTTTGACAAGTTCTGATACTTGCTTCCTCGCTATCGCTTGTAATGCTTGCTGCCGCTTATCTTCTAACTGCATATTTCTTTGTTCTCGCTGTGGCATAACTTTACACCGCATATTTCTTTGTTCTTCACTATCATTTTTAATTCGTTCCACTCCTCGTTGTCTCACATGTCTTGTAACCATGTATTTCTTTCTTCTTGACTTTTGTTTTTGACTCGTTTTAATTCTTGCTGTCGCTTATTTTCGAACCGGATATTTCTTTGTTCTTCACTTTTGTTTTGACTCGTAGTAATTGTCGTTGTCACAGGTAATCTAGCCGTACATTTCTTTGTTCTTCGTGGTCAAGGTTCTTATGTCCCCTAGGTATTATGAAACTGCTGCAAAAAACTTATTACACTTGGTATTTTTAACTTACCTATGTTTCTTGTGTAATTTTGCCGGTATCATAGACATTAAAAACAGATACAATCAGTACTGAGGAATATATGACGTATGCATCATAAATATGACGTCACTCATGGGTTTTTTCCCCAAAATCAAGGCTGTTAAAGAGTTTTCTAAACTTGCCCTATATAGATAATTCTTTCAGGCGAGAAAACATCAGGATGAAAATAATAAATATGCACTGAGCAGTGGCTAGCTAGGGGTTACGACGCTTACCTTTGTCAAGCTTTTTATCCATACCATGTGGAAGCTCATGACTAGCTTCTGTATCCGGAGGGAAGGCGTATAAAGCTTGCGATCGTCTGCCGGCTTTTTCTCTTTCATCAAATACTTTTTGACAAACCTAAAAGAAGTAGACAATTTCTCAGACCACAATGTATAATCATGACAAAACTAAAAAACCGTAAAGAAGAAAGAGCAAGAATAATTGCAGTCAGTGAAAAATCGAACAGAAAATACATATAAAAGTCCAGAGGATAACATAAATCAAACCTTAAAACAAACACTGAAACTAGAATAAGAAGACCATTTCCGAGTAACGATGAAAGGATAACTGAATAAAAAATATCAATACTGAGTGGCATTTTAAACTTTGATTTTACGTAAACCATTTTTAAAGGCTAATCGCTTACTAGTTATGGTATTATAAGAGGTTCTATTAGGTTACAAAATATATTCCAATTTTGCAAACTTTTCCGATAAGCAAGCCCTAGCCCTAAAAAAGTCGTGACGGAAAAAATTTTAAGCTATTTCTAGAAAACTGCTGAAAATCTGCTTGTGAAAGGTTTAGCTCTAAAAAATGTCAAATTTTTTAGATTGTATTACTAAGGAAAAAAAAGGTCGGTGTTTATGTTTTTTTAAATGTGAATCAATGACTGAAAACCCACCCCATGACTAAATTGCCTTTCTGATTGTGCACCTCGATTTAGGCGAAAAAAAAGAGCATCGTGTACCTAGATTTAACGTTTATATAATTCGTTTAGGAATTTAAAGTTACATATATGAATATGTATATACGAATATGCATACAGAAACTTCACAAAAAGATCTTCAACTTAATCTTCAAGAAAGAAACAGTCAACACCATCTAGCTTGAGCCATAAAACTAGAAAACTAATTTTAAAAAAAATAACAAAAGGTTTTTTAATATGTTTTACTTTTGCCTTATCTAGGGTAAAATCAAAGAATAAAAAGATCTGATTACTAACCTAGCCTCAACCCTGTTATAATTCACGACTAAGAGATTTAAAACTAAAGAAAGCCAGCATATTTTCAGAAAACTTTAGGCTGGATCCTAAGAAACTTGTAACTCTAATTGAATTCAAATTGTTTCAATTTTGAAACATTATGCTTCATGCAAGCAGCAAAACAAAGGTAAGATACACTTAAGAAAACAAAGGAAGTAAATAATAGGCTGCTACAAATGAATGAAATGACGAAAGTTATGCTAAATATTAAAAACATATCCAGGGTCCTAAATTATGGTAATAAAGTAGGAAAGTGATACCAAATTTTTAAATACGACTTACATTTTTCATAATTCATCAAACTAAATTTCATCTATTTAATTGAAAAAAAGGCGTTGCAAATATTTTGGACAGCAAAACCTGACTTCCTTTATCTCCTAGACAAATCGATTTCTTTGGTCAGGGGAGTCTGTAGTAGTTTAGTTTGTTCTTACGCATCATTTGCGTATTGTTTGCATGTGTATTTTGTGTACTTTTTTTAATCGTTGTGACTTTTAATCGATGCTTTATTATTTTTATGAGTACTGTTCACTGATAGTAA
The DNA here is from genome assembly GCA_029168905.1 of Artemia sp. Kazakhstan ARC1039. NCBI lineage: Eukaryota > Metazoa > Arthropoda > Branchiopoda > Anostraca > Artemiidae > Artemia > Artemia sp. Kazakhstan ARC1039. Next base: position 8,756 of record JAQQPU010015285.1, read on the forward strand.
TTCTCCAAGTTAAAGCTGTGCAATGCTCAAAGCTGCATCTTGGCTGAACAGCATGTTTGTGAAGTCCTGGGTTATTCCGCGATGTATATTTTGTGAAAGAATAAAATCTGATTTCTCCCTAAGAGAATATTTTATCCTAGACTTCCACAAATCTTACCTGATAAGCCAAGTACAGAATCAAATAGTTGAAAGCTATAATGAAAGCATATATTTTTTACACTAACAAGAATAAAAAAAAAGAGTTCAATTAGGAGTCATCTCTAGCTCTTCTTCACATGTAGGCTTTGCCCTTCTCTCGAAGCCAACAGCAGCTTTTTGTATGCTGAGCCTTGATAAAGTTTATTTTTTTGCAACTAGTTATCTTCTCAAAAAAAGTGAAACTGGTGAAGCTGAGTGACATCACTAGTTGTGAGTTGCCTCCATTCTATGTATGTTTTTTGAAGGAAGCAATTCTCTGCTAGAACGGCCAATCTCTAAAACTGTGGCATGTGATATTTTGGGAGAGGTAAACATTGACACAACATAATTCGATAGTTTAAAGGGATCAAAACACAAGTCCTCAGTTCGTGACCAAGTCCCACCTTAAACTTTCCATGAATGTCTCTAGGAATTCTTACTTTACCCAAAATTCCCCGATGTCCCTAGATTCAAAATAAACATCCTTAAAAGAAGTGATCTTCCCCTAAAATAAATTAATTTCCCTTCGAGTGAAAGCCCAGCTCATGATATCCCTTGTACTGCAAAACATTTGATGAAACAATAAATGAAAGTAAGTAAAACGTTTTCTTAGTACTGAAATAGAATCAGAAGTACAAATAATTACATAAAAGTATAGAAGGATTCTGTAAAAATACTTCTATAAAAGTATATAGAAATGTGAAAGAATAGAATTTCCACTCAACAGGGACCCACTTAACATGTCTGAGGATGCCACTCTACCCAAAATCTGGATATTTTCATGGTTTTTCAAAATAAATTGGCATAATCTGTTTGCTTCTTTCATTGCTTCGAAAAACTCTAAATTTACGAAAAATAAAGAATAAATAAAAAAAATGCCAGTACATACTTGCATTATGTTTCTTCTGAAGTCTTGCACTTCTGGATCTTTGATAGTGTCGAACTCTTGAACATGAACTCCAACAGCTTGACCTAAAACAACTCAAAATATTATTACCTAGTTCATCCATAACAAAAAAAAATGTTTCTTACACTTTATTTATAGAGTTCATATATCGTCATTACTAAGAAAGTTCTCAAGCATGCACGGCAATTCTTTTGTGCTAAAGTTTTTCTTGATATTTTAATTATTAATCACTTCCTTAGCTGTCACTGGCTAATGTAGTGATTTTATTTTGGTTTTCGGCAATTTTTGAAGATTCCAGGCCTCTGACTTGCACTTAGAGTAAATGTTTTTCAAATAGTCAAAAAAGCTTTCAAAGGTTAAAAATCGTTTCAAATCATGTACTTTCTTTTGGATTTTGCTTTTATAATTGAAAGTATCAAATCTTTAAGTGCTGTTTTTTTTTTTCTCTCTAGAGGCTGTATTTCCCTTGATAGTTAACTTTTAATACTGATTCAACAACAAAAAATGTACCTTTTTTGTATTTTTGTTTTCCAGAAGATTTAAAAAAATCTTAATCCCTATATTTTCGTGAATTGGCTCCTATGATCCATTCATCATTAATAACTATAATTTCATGAAAATATTGGAATGAATACCAGTTCTATGTTACACTCTAACTTTAGTCACTTGTAGACACCCATCCTTCTCGCGAAATCATAAGACAGAGAAGAGGAAAAAGAAAAGAAAAAACGTAAAAAAAACACATGAAAACCAATTACGGCACTAAATATGGTCATAGCAACGACATACGGCGATAAAAATATAACATAAATTGAAAACAAATTTAACTGTTACTGCACTAAATACAGTTAAGGGCCAGCAAGTTTAAATTTTCTGATCAATGGAGAATTCTGATCCCAAGTAGGCAACGAAAGTAATATTTAGCGAACCGAAAAAAAAAATGAACTGAACTTTTAACAGTGGTAGGCTACCGCCAAGCGCTATATTGGATGGCGGCTCACCTTACAAGTTGAAAAGCACTATTTCTGACTTATCAGGATTGAAACAAAGGTCAAGTTTGAGATGCTCCTGTTGTAGTATGATAAAGATCTTATTCATTATTTGGAGGGTACGGCTGAGACTTAAAACGTCACCTGCATAACAAATTAAAGATAAACTCCATGACGAGAAACAAAATGGGGGGCAATGGTCAGGAGCATCCAACACACAATTAGTGAAAAGATTAGGATTGAAACTGCTCCTTGGCGGGCACCTTAAAAGACAGCAATGAGTTTCCTATGTGGGACAGGGGGGATATTTTTGTCTGGAGGTAGTTTCAGGCCAATTTTCGAGCGTACACATCTCGAAAACATTGAATCATCGAAGAATTCAGTCCATGCTTGGCCGCTCTGGTGAGTATAACTAGGTGGATAAGTAAATCAAAGACGAGTCTGATATCGTGACCAGCGAGAACTAGACATTCTCCTGAGGATTCGGCAGCAATTTGTGCATTGGCTACAACTGTGACAGCATCAGAACAGCCTATTTCCCACTTTCAAACAAATTGGTGAGGTGGAGTGTGACATATTTGTTCAAGGTCACATCGAAAAAGAAGCTCGAAGACTTTTCAAAAGTAAGTCCAACCGTAACAGGTTAAAATGATGAACATTCTGGGTTCGCTTTTCTATATTTCGGAAATGGGTTAAGGTCTACAATGCAAAAAAGAATGAAGTACAATTTGCTGTGTAGAAATCATCTCCATTAAAGGTATCAAGTGTTGGACCAATACCTCTCCACTAAATTTCAAATGTAAAGCACGGAAGCAGTCAATTGATTTAGGCCTTTAATGTCTGATGACCTATTCAATCGATGCTGTGCTAACAACGAACTCTTTACTGGTACTGATAGCAAGGAAATTATCTAACTCAGTTTCATATAAAAGAGTTTAGGTACTGATCAGAAGCAGCAAAATCGGATTCATATTAGGGATACAATTCTTCATCTTAAATGGCAGCCGCAGAGAAAGATGAGGGAGACCAATCTTCGTCAGAGATAAAAAGAAGATTTTTGTTATTTTTGACAGGTGCCATATTAGCTTTAATAGGTTTCTGCGATGAAGAGTTCGAGTCTTGGAAAAACTTCTCTTTGTATTGAGACGAACATGATTCACAACACCAGTCAGGGGACAGTCACAAACTTTCCCAAAATTGAACCAAAATTTTGCTTCGAGGTACGAAGCAACGAGATCAGGGTTCGAAGACCAGCCTAGAATAATACGCTTATGGATTTTCCGAAACAAGACGGCTTGAGTTTTGGCAAAACGAAGAGCATGGCTGATTTCGGCTACATACATATCCCGGCAAAGTCTCAAGTCATATTTTGGGAATCTGGTTGATATTTGTAAAGGGTGAAAAGGAGCATGGAGTTTACCCAGTATAAAACCTGTACAAGAAGCAAACAAATCAGAATTTATTCTAGCCCATCCATGACGGGTTTTTACCCTAGGAGGAGGAATAACATATTTTGTTCTTTGAAACCATCGAGTTGGAATGGTCAGATAATTTATAGCAAGAAATAACTATCACTAGTTGAGCAGGGAGATTGTGAGACAAAGCGGTATGACTAGATTAGAAGTTCGAGCAGAATTTTTATACCCATTAAAAATCGCCATTTCGCAAGAACGCTGAAATAGTCGGCAAACATAATAATTATCATTGATGTACGAGTTGATTGGTGAATACTAATTTCCTAGAAGTCGCAATTAAAATCACGCAGGGTAAGCTTATTCGCTTAACTTTATTCAAACATGAATCAAGTATTTTTAACAAAAAGTGCGAATAATTGATCAGATTGATCGTTAACGTAATCTGTTGGTAAATACACATTAATGAAAAAAGAACTCTCAACCCTAATTGCAAGAAAGCCATCAACCGTCTGAAATACACTAGAACGGACATCTGAAAGTACACATTGGCTATCTAACAAAACTCGCTCATCCGAGCAATTTCCCGTTGTCATTGGATTGGACTGGATAACGCTCCACCCTTGCAATGTCATTGGATATCGTCAACCTTTAGGAAATCAAATCATCTGATTGCATGGCATATGAGGTTTGGAAGAATGTTGATGTAAGAAATCTGCATAAGCATCAATAATTTGTGCTGGTATAACCAAAAACAGCATAATTAAATATAGAGGTTTTTACCGTTAAATATTGAATTCCCGGTATCTCGTATCTCAGCAAATTTTTGCAGACTCGTAACTTTTGATGGGTAATATTAAACTTAACAAATTTAACATATTAAACATAATATATTTGAAATCAGCATAAAAATTCAATTCTTTTGATGTATCTAAAATTATCAAAATTCTGTTTTTTAGAATGTCGGCTACTATTAAGCTGAGTTGCTCCTTACCACGAACTGTTTGAAACATACTTATGTGTAATTGGAAGTTGGAAGAGCTTTGTTGACTTTGAAATGCCTTCCAAAGCTTCTTAACTGAAAAAAAATATAGACCAGACATACATTTAGTATAGTTTAAGACAAATGTTTCTCAAAACTATAATTCGCGGTTTAGATGAAAGACATGAAAAGCTGAAACCTAATAAGACTAAAAGCATGTCCCTTATAATACCAAGGATCATGACAGGGAATCTGAATGTTTGAATAGGTTGAGTGGAAACCTAAAAACCACGCACATCTAACAAAAAAAAGGAAGGAAATATGGAATTCGATTATTGAGTAAATAAGGCCAAGGAGGCTGACTATTGATGTCGAAATAAAAACAAGAAAGTAGAATTAAAAATCCAAAGGCTAAAAAGACATGTAACGAAACAACTTAGGAGCGTCTAGCTTTCCTTTTTGGTTGAAGTTAGTATTTTTACTGACGAAAAGCCTCTCCAGATTTAACTAATTATTTCTGCTATCTGTTTTCACGTTTCAATGAGGCAATACAGATAATACTTCTACTACAAACAACTATCTGCAGCACCAAGCCGCCTGATGCCAACACAGCTACTCTTGCTCCTCCTCCGTCCCAATCTATTCAAAGCCTCCCTCTTTACACCCTCACAGAAAGTTCCTATTTCCTTTGAATCTTTCTTTGACATTGTCCCGCCCCAACCACGGACTGCCTGCTGTCCGCTTAGTCCTAGACGGTTGGCTGAAAACGAGTCTTCGGCAATCTGTAATCCTTCATCCGCAGAACGTGCCCTAGTCCTCTCAACCTTTCTCTCAATATAGCCCTAGAAAGTAGGATTGAACCACTATTTTTGTACAGCCTACTGTTTGAAATACGGTCAGTCAGCCGGGTACCCAGAACAATCATCTATGGAGAACAATCCTTAGGCAATTTCTCTGAAAAACATCTAGGAAATCTTCATCTGCTTTTCAGAGCGCCCATGCTTCATAACCATATATGACCACTGTCATCACTGTAGCTTCCAAAATTCTAAGCTTGGTTTGCAGACTTATCTTCCTATTCTTACAAACTTGTTTGACAGTGAAAAAACACCCTGAGCCTTGGCTATTCTACTTTTAACATCTTCACTGCTCCCACCGTCTTTACTAATAAAACTACCAAGGTAAGTGAAGCTGTCCCCCTGATCTATCTTTTCACTACCCAACTTCACCTTTTCATCTTCACTTATTCCTAGCCTTAGTGACTTAGTCTTCTTAACATTAATTTGTAAACCTATTCTAGCACCATGAACTCGAAAAACCTCTAAAAGTTCATTCATTTTGCTCACACTTTCATCTAGGATGCTTAAATCATCAGCATCATCTAAGTCCAGGAAAGTCTTTTCTCCCCCTTTGATTCCTTAGTCTCCCATTGCCTTTCCTGTGCTCCTTTAGACAAAATCTATCAAAATCAGCCATATAAAGAGGGATAGAACACAACCCTGCTTAACTCCTGATTTAATACGAAACCAGCTGCTAACCTCATTTCCTACCTTAATATGATACAGATGTAAATCTGATACTGCCTTAAGCAATTTATATTATTAAAACAATCAAAAGAAGAATTGATTATAATATAATTATATTTAAAATAATTATATCATACGATAGCAATAATATTTTTTCCCCGATTATTCTTGATTCTGAAGCTTTTTGTGATTATCAAACAGCAACATCTACAAACTGCTTTGCAAAGTCTTGCGCTAAGCTCGAAACACTTTTAAGTGATGCTACTGCGAATGGATATGAATTTTAGATCGTGAGCGATTTTAATGCGGACTTAAACTACTAATCGCTCCGATACGCTACTTAGTGTTCTACCCCCTCACGTTGCTCCAAAGAAATCATTTAATTATTGATATATCCACGTTTCTTGTTGTGCGTCAGATCTGGGTCACGTTATCCATTCAAGGGGACTACAAACCATCTCTCATTGAGGTGCATCAGGATCTAAACCATTTACCACTATCATTCGAAGCATCTATGGAGTTCCAGCTAGACGCTTGTTCACAACCTAGCTTAAATCAGTGGTTTGTTGTTAGTGACTGGAAGAAGGCAGATATGACCCTTTAAATGCTCACTTTAACAAGGCTACTAGCAACGATTCGTGTTCCTTATCACCTTTTTAGTGCTCTTTTTATGTTGGAAATAGACAAAGTGAACAAAATACTTATTATAATCATTCTTATATTATAAGCTTATTATAATAATCTTAGATAATCATGGTTTTCGGGTATGGATTGACCAAGATGGGTTCATGGAACAAAAAATAATCTCACTTTAATATTCTTGGTATGTGAAACTTGCTATTTTCCACATTGATACTTTTCTGACTTTTATTTCCGTGAGAGTCAGTTATTTTTGATCTGGATAACACTTTGGATGGATTAGTCAGCATTTTAACTATTAGCAGCAAAATCACAATAAACTTGAATATTATATACATTTGTTATCAAACAGTTCGTGGTAAAGAACTGTAAGTAAGGAGGAACCCGGCTCATTGGTTTACGCTAAAGTTTGACTTTCTCACAAGTCTATTTTTTTAAACAATAAAAACCTTTAGCGTAAAGAGCGAGGAGTTGAGGAGGGGACATCCCCTTTCATATACGGAATAATTTCTGTTCATTTTAAGTTTTAATGTCGTTCCTTACTTTCAGTTAAAAACACTTTTTTTTTATTTAATTTCATAAAGAAGGAAGATCGACACATATCTCTCTAATGGTTGATAGAATAATTCTTATGTGGTTTAGATAAAAGACATGAAAAAAATACACAAATTATGACAAATGAGGCATCCCTTAAACATACTTATTTCGCTGTTGATCATTTTCTCTATTTTATTCCCATGCGGTTCGATAACTTTTAGTATAGGTTGAAACAAGCGCAAATCACACAACATTCTTGATTCATCATAAAACTCTTCCACGGTGGCATCTGTAGTAACAGCTTTGAAAATATACGATGAGGGTTCACTAATCTTGTGATGCAGAGGATATTTCTTGATTTCTTTCCATAGGTTTCCTGTAAAAATAAAAGGAATAATAAAATCAATTTACTATAGGTAATACAATCACAATAAAGGGGTATTAAAGAGGTTAGCAGGTCTTCCTTTCAAAGACGGAGTATCAGACAGTCCTACATGACAAATATCAAGGGGCAACGTTTCTATTCAACCATACGATCAGTCTTCTTTTTTAAGAAGTAACTGAATATCGAAATTGATTTTTTTCACCAGAAATCTACAACAAGAAGTTTTGAAGTCAGTGCAATTAGTTCAACCTCACATCATTTGGTCTCTAACTCATTAAGAGAGGCTAAAATATTAAATCTGCTCATTTCTTTCCTTGCTTTATTTCCAGTTGCTTTCTTCCTTTTCCGCCCAACCTAAGGTTGGCATTTCATTGTTTTGTCTCCTTACTTTGTCTAAGAATCAGAAATTAGGTTCAAAAAATATTTTCTCCAATATTTTGACATAATCGTGAACGTCGATTAACCTATTCTTAGCGAACTGTTTAAAGCCCTACAAAACTATAATCTTACCCGGGAAGCGATTGGCTTTTAAATATGTTCAACATAAACTGAAAGATTAAATTTCCATTCAGTATTGTATTTTTCATACAATTATCCTTTCGCCGTTGCTTTGAGAGGGTCTTCCTATTTTAGTTTTTGTGTTAGTTTTAAGGTTTGGTTTTTATACTAGCCTTTGGATTTTTATCGGTATTTTATTTTTTTTATTTTGCACTGAGGACGGTCAAGCGGCGGTCTTGACCGAAATATCTGCATTGTGATCTACATTTTTCACTGTCTGTTGTAGTCCTAAGAACTTGAAGCAGCTAGACGGCATAATAATAAAATATTGTACTGGTATGTTAATAAATTGAGAGGGAATAGTCAATCCGGACGTGTCCCAGTTAAAGATAGGAACGGGGTCTACCGAGTCCGTTGATTTTGAATTGAAAATCAAGCATTTTGCAGTAGTTTGCGTCGACATGGCTAATTGTAGATAGAAAGAGAAAAACCAAGACAGATAGTCCAAGTAATTGAGAGGCAAATGTTTAAATGAAAGAATAAGGAAAGAATTAAAGAGAGATGGGCAGAACATTTTGAAAATGTGCTTAACCAAGATAGAGTTGCAGGAAAAGATTTAGAGGAAAATGTTACTTATTAGACTGAGAGATGATGTAGACAAAGTTTTAAGAGAAGAGTGCGGATTTAGAAAAAGTAGAGGATGTGTCAACCAAATATTCACTCTTAGGTTAATAATTGAGAAGTTCTTGAGTCAAACACCTTTGGTTCTCAGTTTTATAGATTATGAGCAAAGCTTCGATTCTGTCGATAGAAGAGCTTTAGCAAAGGTCTTATCCTTGTATGGTATACCAGACAAAAGCATTAAAGTGATTAGTGCTATGTACGAGAATAGCAATGCTGCGGTTAAGGCAGAAAATGAGGTTAGCAACTGGTTTTGTATTCAATCAGGAGTTAAGCAAGGTTGTGTTTTATCCTCCTTTATATGGATCATTTTGACGACTTTGTCTTAAGCAGCACATTAAAGGCAATGGGAGACCAAGGAATCAAATAGGGAGGAAAAACACTCCTGGACTTAGATTATGCTGATGATTTAAGCATCTTAGATGAAAGTGTGAGCAAATTGAACCTTTTAGAGGTTTTGCAAGTTCAGGGTGCTAGAATATGTTTGAAAATTAATGTTAAGAAGACTAAGTCACTCAGGCTAGGAATAAGTGAAGATGAAAAGGTGACGTTGGGTAAAGAAAAGATTGATCAGGTGGGCAGCTTCACTTACCTTGGTAGTATCAGAGTCAACGCTATAGTGTTGCCTCTGATACTACCTATAGTACAGGCCATACAGCTCCAATGTTGCACTTCACATCGAAGGGGTCGTTACAATAACTACGGAGGGGGCTCATTCGATTGGAAATCGGGACTTCTAGTGCGCATTTTAAGAGTCAAAAATGATCTGAGAGCAACTAGCCCCCCTCCAGCCCTTTTTTCCCAAGTACACCCGATAAAAATTTTGAGACAGCCATTTTGTTAAAAATAGCCCAAAGATCATATAACAAAAACTCTGGTGTCGATACAACCCCCAGGACCCAGGGCAGGTGTTGCAAGTTATGCCCTTGGGGTAAATATGTTTCTTATAAAAGGGATGCGTGTATAAACTTCAGAGAGGGGTATAAACTAGGGTCCGGGGGCAGGCGTTATAATTTATGGCCTGGGGGCATATAAGGTTCTTATGGAAGGGATGCTCATATAAACTTCACAGAGAGCTCATTTGATTGGGAATTGAAATTTCTAGTTCACTTTTTAAGAAGTCCAAAGTGAACGGAGGGCAGAGAGCCCCCCCCCCGCCCTTTTTTCCCTAAATACATCAGATAAAATTTTTTAGATAGACATTTTTTCAAATAGTTCAAGTCTGATAACAAAAACTCCGGTGCCGAAACAGCTCCCAGGGCCCGGGGGCAGTCGTTGTAATTTATACCCTGGGGGTATACATGGTTCTTATGGAAGGGATGCTCGTATAAACTTCAAAGACGGTTCATATGATTGGAAATTAAAAGTTGAGGTTCATTTTTTAAGAGTCAAAAGTGATTGGAGGGCAACTAGACCCCCCCCCCACGCCCTTTTTTTCTTAAATACATCCGATAAAAATTTTGAGGTTGCCATTATGTTAAAAATAGTTCAAAGATCATAAACAAAACTCCGGGGTCGACAAAACCCCCAGGGTCCGGGGGTAGGCGTTGTAAGTTATGCCCTGGGGGCAAATATGGTTCTTGTAAAAGGGATGCTTGTATAAACTTCAAAGAGGGGTCATTTGATTAAAAATTAAAGTTCTAGTTCACTTTTTAAGAGTCAAAAGAGATTGAAGGGAAACTATCCCCGCCCCTCCCCCATACACCCTCTTTTTCCCCAATGCCTCAGATAAAAATTTTGAGATAGACATTTTGTTAAAAATAGTTCAAAGGTCATATAACAAAACTCCGATGACGACACAACTGCAAAGGGCCCTGGGGCTGGTGTTATAAGTTATGCCCTGGGGGCATGTAAGGCTCTTATGGAAGGAATACTGGTATAACATTCAGAGAGGGCTCATTTGATTGGAAATTGAAAGTTCTATTGCACTTTTTAAGAGTCAAAAGATATCGGAGGGCAACCACCCCCGCCCCCACACGCCTTCTTTTCCCCAAATGCATCGGATCAAAATTTTGAGGTAAAAATTTTTTTTAAATAGTTCAAAGGTCAGAAAACTCCGATGACAAAACAACTGCCCAGGGCCCAGAGGCAGGCGTTGTAAGTTATGCCCTGGGGGCGTATAAGGTTCTTATCAAAGTGATGCTCGTATAAACTTCAGAGAGCTCATTTAAGTGGAAATTGAAAGTTCTATTTTGCTTTTCAAGAGTCAAAAGTGATCGAGGGGCAGCTAGCACCGACCCCCCCTCCCTTTTTCCCAAAATACATCCGATAAAAATTTTGAGGTAGTCATTTTGTTAAAAATAGTTCATAGATCATATAACAAAAACTCCAGGGTCGATACAGCCCCTCAGGGCCCGGGGGCAGTCGTTGTAAGTTATGCCCTTAAGCAACAATGGTTCTTATAGAAGGGATTCTTGTATAAACTTCAGAAAGGGCTCATTTGATTGAAAATTAAAAGTGCTAGTTCACTTTGTCAGACTCAAAAGAGATCGGAGGGCAGCAATCCCCCACGCGACGCCCTTTTTCCTAAATGGACCAAATAAACATTTTGAGATAGCTCTTTTATTAAGTAGAGTTCACTTTTTAAGAGTCAAAAGTGATTGGAGGGCAGATAGCCTCCCCCCCTCCCGACGCTCTTTTCCCTCAAATGCATCAGATAAAAATTTTGAGATAGTTATTTTGTTAAAAATAGTTGAAGGGTCAGATAATAAAATTTCTTGTGTCGACACAGCCCCCTAGGGCCCAGGGGAAGGCGGTGTAAGTTATGTCCTGGGGGCATATATGGTTCTTATGGAAAGGATGCACGTATAAGCTTCAAAGATGCCTCATTTCATCGGAAATTGAAAGTTTTAGTTGGGTTTTCAGTCAAAAGAGATCCAAGGGCAACTAACCTCCCCTCTTTACCCCTTTCCCCCGAATTCAAATAAACTTTGAGATAGCCATTTTTTTAAATAGTTCAAAAATCAGACAACAAAAACTCCGGTGTCGACACAGCCCCCCAGAGTACGGGGACAGGCGTTGTAAGTTATGCCCTGGGAGCATGTATGGTTCTTATGGAAGGGATGCTCGTATGAACTTCAGAGAAAACTTAATTGATTGGAAGTTGAAAGTTCTACTTCACTTTTTAACAGTCTAGAGTGATCGCAAGGCAACAAGCCCCTCCCTCCTCCAGGCCTTTTTCCCCAAACCCATCCGATAAAATTTTTCAGATGACCATTTTGTTAAAAATAGTTCAAAGGTCAGATAAAAAAATCCGGTGTCGGCAAAACCCCCAGAGCCTCGGGATAGGTGTTGTAAGTTATGCCCTAGGGGCAAATATGGTTCTTATAGAAGGGATGCGTGCATAAACTTTAGACAGGGCTCAATTGTTTGGAAATTAAAAGTTTTAGTCCACTTTTTTGGAGTCAAAAGAGATCGGAGGGCAACTATCCCCCCCCCCCCCCCAACCCATTTGGTAAAAATTTTGAAATGACGATTTGGTTAAAAATAGTTCAAACATCAGATATTAAAAATCCGGGTTCAACACAACCCCCCAGGACCCGGAGACAGGCGTTCTAAGTTATAGGGGCATATATGGTTTTTATAGAAGGGATACTCGTATGAACTTCAGAGAGGGATCATTTGATTGAAAATTGAAAGTTCTAGCTCACTTTTAAAGAGTCAAAATAGATCGAAGAGCAATTAGACCCCCCCCCCCCACCGCCCTTTTCCTCCAAACCCATCCGATACAAATTTTGAGATAGCCATTTTGTTAAAAATAGCTCAAACATAAGATAATAAAAACTCCATGGTTGACACAAAACCCAGAGCCCGGGGCAAGTGTTCTAAGTTATGCCCCGGGGCATACAAAGTTTTTATGTAAGATATTGTATAAACTTCAAAAGTGGCTCATTTGATTTGAAATTGAAAGTTCTAGATACCTTTTTATGCGTCAAAAGGTATTGCAGGGCATCTAACCCCCCTCCA
>JAQQPU010015286.1:3817-17798 GCA_029168905.1 Artemia sp. Kazakhstan ARC1039
TCTCTCTCTCTCTCTCTCGCTTGTTAGCCTAAAACAAAAAACTTAGGCTAAAAACAAAAATCCTAAAATTTGGCAAGTCATTCTAAGAGGAGGAGAAATCGTCGCATATAAGAGGGTGTCACCCCCTCAAACCGTTCTTTATGCTAAAATTTGGCTTTCTTATTTCAATACTTCAAGAATAAATTTTTTAACACTCGAATTATGTCATTAAAAGATTAACTTTTTTTTTATTAGTGCTTTGCAAATAAAAGGGCTAATCTAGTTTTATTGTGCTTTAAGATTTGTGCTCCATGTGCCAGTTTCAGTATGCTATTTTCTCTTCTCCGACGTTTTTAATACATCAACAAAAAACGAAAATTCTGTTATCATTTCATTGCTGAGATCCAGTTCTATTCAACTGCTAAATTTAAATTTTGACATTTGGTCCACAGAGTTTTATAAATTAAAAATATAGTGAAAATTTGCTGAAAATCGTCAAAAAATGTTCTATTTTTTAAGCAAGTTTAGATCCTTCTCTAAGAAAAAGTCTAAGCAATATCATAATTCTGGCTTGGTGAATTAATAGATCTGAGAACAATTTATTCAGTGGTATGAGCATCTTGTCCTTTTGGTACAAGTTAAAACTGTATACTTGTCGCCTTTAGTAGACAAGCCTGCCCTCAACCTGCCTATCAAAAATGCCTTTGACAAGCATGGCCTTTAGAAGGTTTTGAGGGTGGTAACCCTACTTCTGGTTGTGGTAATATGTACTCGTTTGAATTGTTATTTTTATTTCTGTTCGGTTTAGGATTCATTTACTCATTTATAGCAGCACATTCTGTGTTTGTTTTGGACGTGATTATTTATTTTAATTTTTCTTTTATTTTGGGTTTCATTTACTTGTTGGCAGTATATTTAGGTTTGTTTTAAGATTTAGTTGCTATAGGAATTTATTTCTACTATTCTTAGGTTATATGTGGCTCTTTACTTTTCTTTGAAACATTTTTTTTTTGGAAAATGTTTTTTTTAAGTTAATTTCTGTTCGTTTTTGATTGCCAAGTTTTATTATTTGTTAGTTTTGGGATTTACAATGCAGAGGGATTGATCATAGCCTACACGAAATCACAAGCCAAAAACAAATTATTGTTTAGCAACCCATGTTACGTCCAAAATGCAGGAATGGTTTATCTGTCCAATCAATACTATTCTTGTTTCGGAATTCTCTTCAACGTTGACTAAAATACATGACAATACAAAAGTATTATCTTTGGTTCAAATTGTAGTTTTGGCTGCCGAGTTTTATTTCTCTTTTAGTGTGTATGTTTATTTTTCTCCTCTTTTTGCTTTTGTCTTTTTTTTGTCCTTTTCTCCCTACATTTCTGGCCATAGTGCCTCGCGGAGAGGGGAGAGGTTATTTAATGCTTGGTGTTTTGGTGCTATTTTGTTGGATTAATAAATCTTATATTATGAATCAACACAGGGTGAGACCATTGAACTATGTTAATTGTGTTTTAATCTTCCAAAAATATAAGGTGAATTACCTATAAATCAACATTATATATAATATTAAATTTAGTCATTGGAATTGTTACTTATAATACCATATGCAATACATAATACAATGAACCAGCCTCCGAAGTTTCTACGACCGCCCCTTCCATATGAAGTTGCTCTTGGAAAGGAACGATTGAAAGCTATTTGAAAAGTCATTTTTTATAATTTAGCGTTTCAAAAATGATTTGGTCAATACTTCCCGCTCCCTTCTCTTTATGAGATATCCCCACAGAGGGTCAGTATTTAAGTGAAATGAAGTTGGATTTAAAGGGCTTTCAATTTCTTATGAAAACATATGACTTATTGGATAAACATAAAAGAGATATAAATAGGTATTTCTAAGAAAGAAGAGACTCTCTAGAACTTGATTCGGTAGAGGCAAGATCATAAGAAAAGATGCCAAGAATTTGGAAATGTTTGGCAACCACTGCTTATAGAAGTGTTTACGAAACCGTCTTTTAATCATATACACTCTTTCAGTACCTTTTGCCGAATGACCTTTTAGCCAACCACCAAAATGGATTCCGCCCAAAACGTTCGACGCTTGACTGCCTAGTGGCCCAGCACTAGGAGTGGATGTAACTGCTACCAAAAGGATGCGACATCGGGCTATTGTTATTCCCATCTGCGAAGCTTTCAACAGAAAGTACCGTGGCCTACTAAAGAAATCTACGTGTACAATATCTGTGAGCGTCTGTTAGAAGTGATCCTGAGCTTTCTTTATGATCGTTCACTGTGGATTGTTCTCGGCGGGGTTCACTCCTCATACGTATCCAATAAAGGCATGCGTATTCTCGGGTAGTATCTTAAGACCTAAGAATTTTCTTGTCTTCACGAATGACATAGGAGACGACCTAGCCAGCCCTCTGCATCACTTTGCTGACTACGCCGCGATAAGCATAGCCTTCCTAAACCACGAAGACACAGCCAATCCCCCCTACCCCTACAGACGGGTCTTTTGAAAATTAAAAAGGGGTCGATTCGTGGATAGTAGTGTCAAAAACAGTGCGTCAAAAACAAAGGAGTTGCTGACCTCCGTGTTGAAAGTGTCACGTGTACAGCATTGCTTCATTTTCACAGATGAAGCTATAAAAAGAGTTGATGAACTTCGTCTCCTAGGAATCCAATTCATCACAGATCTCTCTTTGAAATCTCAGCTAGATCAGGCGAGAACCTCCTGCAAAAGAAAGCCAGGCATGACTTTTCGCCACTACAACCTTCTACTGCCCAGCCCGTCCATCCCACTTTAGGAGTCTTGCATCAGACCTATTGCTGAATGCGGATGCCTGCCGTATAGTGGTACTCCGAAAACGCTGTTGGCATCACTTCAACTGATTTTGGATAGGGCCAATAGGGTAGGTTGCCTTGTTACCTATGACTCCCCAGTCTGTTATCAAAATATTTGATGCAGAGTTGATGTCTGTTTTCTATAAGTATATAAATTCATTCAGTTCCTTCTTTGGAGCTTTCTTGTATTGTGCCTTCCCCCCCCCCATTATCCTACTGACAAGACAAGCACGAAGGCACACAGGTCGATTCAATCATTAAGAGTCGACATGCCGAAAACAGAAAACATAAAAACGGCTTCGTTCGACGTTGTACTTCGATTCGGGTCGATCTTCCCGGGGACGTTTTTTCTAAAAGCGTCTTTGCTGAATCCTTCAACTGAAGATTCAACAGTCAGTTAAAACTCCGTGACTGAGCGATGAAAAACACTAGTGGTAAGGCATATACTTAAAAGTACCTGACCTCAAGAATTTGGGAATAATAATAATAATAAAAAAAAAACATTTGATTAGCCGAAAGCTAGACCACAGAGGAATACCTAAAAGTACATTTTGATGCGCGTAAAAATCTGAAACTTTTATGTTTCGTTAGAACCAAGTGGGAAGACATCAAAGCAGCTCGAAGCTTCAGAAACGACTGGAGACTTGTGTGCCTTCAGAGGGAAATATGTAATTTACGTTTGTGGGTCGAAGGTTGGCTAATTGAAAAATGTACACCACTATATTGATTGTTGAAATTTTGATTTATTTGTTTGCAATTTTAGTATGACTTTTCGCATCAAGGTCATCAATTCATATTGACGTTTCATATGTTCAGGATTGATTTTTGCTTTAACGTTATTTTGTCGCTTGAATTTGCCAAAATGTAGGAAAATTGGGTAAACTCTTGAGCTTGAATCTTACAATTGAACCCTACTCATTTGCGCTTAACATATTTTAACGCAATTTTAATGTATTTTAATTCTGAATTCATGTTTTACCGTAAAAATATAAAGTAAAGTGTGTTTATACGTAAAGGTATAAAAGAAAACGTATTTTAATGTATATAAACTATTTTACGTTATTGAACAGATCACGCAGCATGTGTTATTTATAGTTTAAGTGCTTATAATGTTTTGAGCATTTTGACGACTTGTGTTTCCTATTATTTCAGGTACGTTCTGCAAAATTCAACACATCTGGTTCCAAAAATAACGCTGGACTTAATTGACAAGTAAGTATTAAAAATTCAGACGCCGGTTATCATAAATATCAGTATCTTAAGACAATAACTTATAAGTCCATATGAGTGAGTCCAAACATATCAAAACATATCAAAAATACGAGTATCAAGCATGTGCATTCTCTTGTGCAAGCAAATGCCCTACTGAGTTTGATGTAAGTGGATGAAATGAAACTTAAACTTTCAGCTTCGTAAACACCTAAAAGATAAAGTAAAAACACATCAATTATGATGGTTAAAGTATGAATAAAGGTACTTTTGACGGATTACTAGATATTTAATATAAGTATACATCCCGTCGAAAACGAGCAATTTTACCTCGCAGCTGTGACTTGGATTGAAAGGACAAGATGCTAATATCTTTGGATTTATTAGTCTTAAATCTATCCAGTCATGGAACCAGAATTATCGTATGACTTACACTTTTTCTTGAGAGAGGATCTAAACATGCTTAGAAAATAGGAAAATTGTCCTTTTTTCAAGTATTTTCAACGAACTTTCAACGTACTTTCTTTCTTTCTAAACGCAAATTTTACAAATGTAAGTTACCAGATGAATAGAGCTAAAGCTCAGTTGTGGAATGATATATGAAAAAATCGTCTTCCGCTCATATATCATAACCGTAGAAGAGCAGAAAAAAACACATTACTGTTTGCACAGGGAAGATAAACCATTTAAAAAAATCCAAAATTCTTATAATTCCCAACTGGCTATATTTCTGCCCTCCAAAATGTTTTCAGGAAAGCACTTGTCAAAAGCACTCGTCAAACGAATTAACTAGAAAAAAAAATACAATACAAAATAGAATGGTGCATACGGCTAAAGTAAAAAAAGGGCCTTTGCGATTTATTATAAGATTTTTGGCAGAAGTTAACTTTTCAAAAATGCAGGTACCTAAAATAATAATGGATCCAGTGACACAGCGTGATTTGATGGTTCTCCCTGCCCTGCACAAACCCCACTCGTGAGCCGTTTTTGCACCAGTTGTTTGAAGTTTTGTAGTTATAGCAACATTGAACTTCTATATAGCAACACCGAATTTTTACTATCTTCAAACCTTATTTATTATCTACAAACCACATTTTTGAGCACCAGTTGTTTAAGTTTTTGTAAGTATTGCAACATCGGGTTTTTATATAGCAATACCGAATATATAGCAACAGCGTATTTTTGCATAGCAATTTTTATATAGAAGCGCGAATTAAATATAGCAACACCAATTTTTTAAGTTTTTGTAAATATAGCAACATCGAATTTGGCGTGATTTCTAGTAAGACCCCTGTACTCCCAATGACCGTGGGTCTGCTATGAATTTGCGAAATATAAGAAATTTTTGAAATATAAGAAATTTCTTGTATTTTTGTAATATATGTGAAATATGTGAATTTTTGAAAAATTGTGAAATTGAAATATTTGAATTTTTGAAATATAAGAAATTTCGAAATTTAAAAGAACTTGTTGCTAGGTAATAAGTAAAAGTTGACTTTTTGGAAGAAACTTTGCCAACTAGATAGTAATGAGATTAATGATCACTTTTATGATCTGTTCCATGATTTCTAGTAAAAGTTAAGTTTATTAGAGTATCTAGGATAATGGCTTTGAAGAATAATGATGGAATATGATCTTTATAAAAGTTCAGTTTCTATTTCACCGTCTCAGAAGGTATACTTCAAAGTATTTCAGGAAATTTACTAAATAATAACCAGCCTGTATATTATAATTTATAATTTATAACTAAAAACCAGTAATTATACTTGGAGCAGCAAGAAAAAGGAAATACTAAATAAGTACCGAGTAATGGACTTTTAGTTATTATAAGATTTTACTTGTGAATCTTTATCAGTTAAAGACTGGGGATTATTGGAAAGAATCCCTAAAAATTCTGGAAATTACTTTTTTTTTTTAAATCATTAATTCTTGCTTATTTCATTCTTTAAATGTATGATTTTGATTAATGCTCAGTTCTATTTCACTGTCTCAGAAGGAATTTTACAGAATATTTCAGAAAATTTCAAAATAATTTATGACGCTAACTAAAAACCAGTAGTACCATATAGTAAAAAAGAGATAGTAAAAAAGTACCGAATAAAGGAATTGTACTTTTCGTAAGATCATACTTGTAAATCTTGGACCATTTGAAAGAAGCCCTAAAAAAAATTCTAGAAACTACTTAAAAAAATAATAAATTTTTACTTATTTCATTCCTAAAAATGTATTGCTTCACTTTCCCTAGTGAAGCCATTCACACTACCCTATTGGAGGGGGGATGAGTTTAGAAGGCTTTTTCTAAATATACAATTTCACACGTTTGTTTAATGTAGCCTAATCTAATATTTTCTTTTTTCAATTTTCAGATAAGCAAAATTCTGGATGAATGTACTTTTGCAACTAGATAGTAATAAAAATAATGCTTACTTGATAGGTGCGTTGTATGGTTTTTAGTAAAAGTAAAGTTGAGCAGAGGACTTAGGATAATCAAACAGTTCGAGGTAACGAACTGTAAGTAAGGAGCGACCCGGCTCAATAGTAACCAAAACTCTAAAAATAGTAACCGAAACTCTAAAACGTAATTTTGATACCAATAGATACATCAGAAGAATCAGATTTTTATGCTGATTTGAAATATATAAGTTTCATCAAGTTTAGTCTTACCCATAAAAAGTTATGCGCCTGAGAAAATGTCCTTATTTTCCAAAAAAAGGGGGAAACAACCCATAAAAGTCATAGAACTTTAATGAAAATCAAACCATCAAATTCAGCGTATCAGAGAACCCTACTATAGAGGTTTCAAGCTCCTATCAGTAAAAATGTGAAATTTTGTATTTTTGCCAGAAGAAAGATCACGGATGCGTGTTTATTGGTCTTTTTTTGTTTTTTTTTTATTTCCCAGGGGTGATCGTATCGATCCAGTAGTCCTAGAATATCGTGAGAGGGCTCCTTTGAACGGAAATTAAAAGTTTTAGTTCCCCTTTTAAATGATCAAAAAATTTGGAGGGCAACTTGGCCCCCTCCCGCGCTCTTTTTTTTCCCGAAGTCACCCAATCAAAATTTTGAGATAGCCATTTTGTTCAGCATAGTCGAAAATATAATTAATATGTCTTTGAGGATGACTTAATCCCTCACTGCTCCCGGGGGAATGGCTGCAAGTTATAAACTTTGCCCATTGTTTACATATAGTATTGGTTATTGGGAAGTATACAGGCGTTTTCACGAGGAATTTTTTCTAGTGGGGGTCCGGGTCAGAGTATGGGTTACGGGGGAGGATCTTTCATGGAGGATATTTCCTTGGGGGAAGGGAAATTTCTATGAAGGGGGCGCCAGATTTCCCAGCATTATTTAAAAAACGATCAGAAATTAAACAAAAAACAAGTTTTTTTCAACTGAAAGTAAGAAGCAACATTAAAACTTAAAACGAACAGAAATTATTACGTATATGAGGGGGTTCGCCCCCTAGTCAATACCTCGCTCTTTACGCTAAACTTGTTTTAGTACTTTCAAAAGAACTATCTATTCTAATTAACCGGCCTTTGTGATTCAGGGGTTTGTGATTCGAACAAAATTGAAACTTTAGTGTAAAGAGCGAAGTATTGACTAGGGAGTGAACTCCCTAATATACGCAATAAAAACATACGAATATAGAAATTCTTTACGTAAGTTAATTCGTAAATTACGTCAGAACAAAATTTCGAGAAAGCCAATTAGCCAAGAAAAGGAAAATTAATATGTGAATTTCGTTTTCATTATTCATGTACGGTGAGCCAAAATCAAAGCTGCATTATTTCAAAAACGTTCAGAAATTAACTAAAAAAACAAGTTTTTTTTAACTGAAAGTAAGGAGCGACATTAAAACTTAAAACGAACATAAATTATTCCGTATATGAAAGGGGCTGTTCTCTCCTCAACGCCTCGCTCTTTACGCTATAGTTTGACTCTGTCTCACAACTTTATTTTTTAAAACAATAAAAAAAACTTTAGCGTAAAGAGCGAGGTGTTGAGGAGGCGACAGTCCCTTTTATATACGGAATGATTTCTGTTCGTTTTAAGTTTTTATGTCACTCCTTACCTTCAGTTAAAAAAAAAACTTGTTTTTTTTTAGTTAATGACGTTGAAAAACAATGATGAAATATGATATTGATAAAGT
The DNA here is from genome assembly GCA_029168905.1 of Artemia sp. Kazakhstan ARC1039. Lineage (NCBI taxonomy): Eukaryota > Metazoa > Arthropoda > Branchiopoda > Anostraca > Artemiidae > Artemia > Artemia sp. Kazakhstan ARC1039. Next base: position 12,000 of record JAQQPU010015286.1, read on the forward strand.
TATAGTATAATATAAAGTTATAATGTAACTTTGATAATATAAAGTTACGTATGTAATTGTCTCAGAAGGTACTGTTCCTAATTATTTCAGTGTACTGGTAGAAAATTTATGACACTAACAAAAATTCAGTGATAAGAATCAAAGCAGAGAGAAATAGAAGATCGTATATAAATACCGATTAAAATTCGATTTAATAAGATACCGTTATGGTTAGTAAAAAAAAAAAAAATACTTACCAACTACTTACCGTAAGGTGGATGTCGTGGCCATGGAGCCTTTCGAAACAGTTCAGTATACTTCTAATAATTTATGAGTCTAATTAAAAATCTTTAGTTAGACTTGAAGCAGAGAGAAGAAGGAGATTGTAAAAACATATAAAAAAGTAAATATATAAAACATATAAAAAACGTATAAAAATGTTTTCCTTCACCCCATCTTGTCGTTGCAGTTAGTAAAAACATCTTATGGACAGCAATATTTTAGTATTAAGGCCACCAAAATAAAAATATCCCTTCCCCCCTGGATTCATCTTAGGTCTTTTCATGCCCAAAAACATTGATTTTATAAGGTTTTGATTTTGGTTGTTTCAAAATTATGATATTTTTTTAGGACAGAACCACATTTTTTCATTGTTGTCACATTGAACAGTGAAAACCATAAGCAAAACTAAGTAGCTAAATTCGACCGCACTTTCCGTCCGTAATAATTCAAACATTAACAATCTCTTGATGCCCCCAAAACAACTACAATTTCAATACAACTACAACTACAATTTGGATTAAAAATTATTTTAGTAGAAGTACAATAATGCGAAGACCACTCTTTGGCTGCTAATTTTAGTAAAATGTAGAGTGTAGGTGTCATTTAGATTTTTGTAATGTTTAAAAGTAGTTTTTTTTAAATGTTAGTGCCACTGAGAGGAGGTGGAATTAAAAAAAAAAAAAAAAAAAAAAAAAACTACAATTTCATAGAAAAGCTACACCTTCTTAAGCAATTAGATGCCATATTTTACCTTGTTTTTTTTTCTAATTTGTCACCATATATACAAACAGTGCATAACTGCATGCTTATGTAGCTCTTTTTCGTCAGTAATTGAATTCTTAATGTTCGTTTTCACTTACCTTATTCAAATAATAAGGTTTCTTTTCTCCTGGTCTTGGTACTTTATTGCTACTTTATAGGATTTCAGTCGTTAATTAGTCGTTAATAGCTGTTAATTTATACATAAATTTTATCTTATCTTTTACATGATAAAAGAAACAGCTGTTTTTTTTTTGTTTTTTCTTCCTATCGCCTTTTTATGTTGTTTTTTAAACATTTGTTAGTGTGTATATTATTTTTTTTCAGTTTTTATCTTTTTAACTAGTTGCCATTTTGCAGTTTTTAATATAACTGACAAAGGAATCATATAATCATATAGCATTCCGACATTTTTGTTTGGCATTGTTTGCCAATTTTTTAGTTGTTGTGCTTTTGTTATGATTTTATTGCTTTTTTTTTTATGGATTTTGAAATTCGAATTCGGCCCTTCAGGACTTGTGATAGTAATTTCTCGAAATAAATATCTATCTATCTACTATCAGTCAGCAAAAATCGATTTGGTATAAAACTTGGTAACATAAATATAAGTATAGATAACTAGATAAATATTCTGAACTAAATGAAGTGCTGGGTAAAAACATGGAAGCTTACAGTTCCTCTATTGATTATGTCTACTTGAAGTGCTCATTCAAGGCTTAGAAGTGCAACTGAGAAGTCAATTAACTTTTTCCTTTATAAGTTCTTGTTTTTCTTCATAGAACATTCGGGAATAGTCAATTCCTTTGTAACATTAATTAAAAAAAAACCTTTTTCTGCAAAATAAGTTTTTCCAAAAAAAAGTAAAGAACTCCATTAAACAAAAAATGAACAAATATAGAATCAAATAATATACCAAGCATACAACTACCATAAAGCAGTATCAATAAATAAATGACACCCAAAACAAACAGAATTTAAAATAAATAACAAAGTCAAACTTAAAATGAGCAGAAATTAATATGAGTAGGATTCTAAAATCCTATGCTTTCTAAAAGCAAGAATATAATTTGAACTTTACTGAAAAAAATCAGATTGAAGTGCATTGTCAGTTTAATATACATATGATTATGCTAATATTAATTCATTAAAATCTTAATCAATTTTGATTACTACTGAAAAAATATGTATTGTCAGTTTAATATGCATACGCTGACATTTATTCCTTAAAACCTTAATTAATTTTTGATTTCTTAAAGTTATAAAAGTGAAAACATAAAAGAATTTTGTTCAGTAAAGTACAAATTATATTCTGGATTTTAGAAAGCATTGGGTTTTAGAACCCTACTCGTATTAATTTTTGCTCGTTTTGAGTTTGACTCTCTTATTTATTTTAATTTCTCTTTTTTTGGGTGTCATTTATATATTGATACTGATTTCTGGTAGTTATATGCTTGGTAGATTATTTGATTCTATATTTGTTCATTTTTGGTTTAATGGAGTTCTTTACTTTTTTTGAAAAACTTATTTTGTGGACAAAGTTTTTTAAATTAATTTCTGTTCGTTTTATGTTGACATAGTCTTTTTCAGGGAAAAAGACTGAGGTTCTTCTAGAGTTAAACAAACATCCCTTCCATTAAAAATCTTGAATACCCCCTGGGCATAACTTACAACCCTTGCCCCAAATCTCAGGGGTTTGTTCAACCCCAAAAGCCTTTTTATATGATACTTAGACTATTTTGAATAGAATGGCTATCTAAAAATTTCTATTAGATGCATTTCGGGACAATACGACATGTGTGTATGTGGGGGGGGGGATAGCTGCCGACCGATCACTTTTATTCTTAAAAAGAGCACTAGGGCGTAGGATTACCAATCCAGTGAGCCCCCTCCGAAGTTTATATGACCATGCTTTCTATAAAAACCTTATGTGACCCCAGGGCATAACTTACAACCCTTGCCTTGAGGGCTGGGAGAATTTGTTATGCTCAAAGACATAATTTCCAAACCTTTCAAATACGTTGAGCAAAATAGCTATTTCAAACTTTGATTGGAAGTGTTTGGGGAAAGGGAAATGAAGGTTGTGGGGGGGGCATTTATCCTCTGATCACTTTCGACTAATAAGAAAGACACTAGTCCTCTCAATTTCCAATCGAATGAGCCCTTTTTGAAGCTTCTACGACACAAATTTCTATAAAAACCTTATATGCCCCAAGGGTATAATTTACGACCCTTGTCCTTAGGGCTTTGGGGAGAGGGTTGTCATCCTTAAAGACATAATTTCCAGACCTTTCAACTACGTTGAACAAAATGCCATATCAAAATGTTGACCGAAAACGTTTGGGGAAATGATGGGCGTGACAGTGGGGTTAGTTGCTCCAATCACTTTCGACTATTAAAAAGGGTACTAGCCCCTTGGATTTCAAATTGAACGAGCCCTTTTTGAAATTCTCACGAGAACACTTTCTATAAAAACCTTATATGCCCCCAGGGCATAACTTACAACCCTTGCCCTGAGGGCTGTAGGGGAGTGTCCTCCTCAAAGACATAATTGCCAGATCTTCCAACTACGTGGAACAAAATGGCTATCTCAAACTTTTGATTGGATGTGTTTCGGGAAATGGTGGGCGTGGAAGGGGTGTTTGTTGCCTTCCAATCACTTTCGGCTATTCAAAAGGGCACAAGTTTCTACGACAACTCCTTCGATACGAAGTGCCCTAGGGTAAAAGAAACGGAGAAACCAAAAAAAAAAAACAATAATAATAGATTTTGTCAAAATCGTTCTTTACTTACGCAGCGCTATTGCGCTGCCTATGGTGCTACGAGAGGGAGTTTCCTTTGATACTAATCCGAGGAAAAATTTTCTGGCAATTACCCAGTTATATTGATGATTCTTTGGAAAATTTCTTGAGGAAATTTCTAATATGTCTTATTCTATTCTACCAAACTAGTTTTGTTAAAGTTTAAAAAAAAAAAAAAAATGATTCTATATACATTATTCTGTCTGTTCTGTACAATCTTTATTCTTATATTCTCCGCATAAGTTTAATCCTTTTGTATTGAAAGATAACTAATTTGTCAGAAAGTTTATATGAAATAAGTTTATCAGTATATAGAAGTTCCCCCTTTGCAACTATTGTTGCTGATTGCAATAGTGCCATTCTAATCTCTAACAAAGTGAAAGCACAAAACTGAAAAACAGGAAGGTATTCAAAATGACGTTACCTTGACAACATTTCTTAGGACAATTAGATTTCCTGGAACAGAGACAAAAGATTTTGCATTTAATACTGTATTAATTCTAATGGGAAAGCATCAGCAAGGAAATTTTGGTGTTAAGGTAAAAGTTTTAGAACGAATTTCGTAAATTTTTTCAATACTTCAATCTAGTCGTGCTTTTGAATATTTTGTCAATTACTATATAAGCTGTACAAGCATTGTATTATGCATAATTATTTAAGGCTATTTGAAGGATTTATTTATTAAACAAGGGACTCATAGGTATCAAAAGCTTTTGTTTACTTGTGCGTGATATGTGGTTAGATATTATCGTTTCATCTGACATCCAGAAGACTTAAAGTAGGGTTACCATCGGGGAAATTATTTATACTACATTAGTAGATAAAATATAGTGGTCTGATCGAGAAAGATGCCAAAGGCTGAAATGAAGTTAAATTCACGTTCAACTATCAAGGGCCTATCCAGGATTTTTTTTGGGGGAGCAAGGATAATTTCTTAAACCACATTGGCCTGACATCACATAAAGAAAGAAAAACGAGCAAAAATGGGTTTTTTATAGGCCAAATGAAAGTACTGAAAAAAAACACAACAAAGCGAATATTTCGAGAGAACAAACGACTCTCTTCTTCAGCGCGAAACGAAATAATGTATCCAAAAACAAACGCGGAAAGTCAATGTGAAAAGAACCAAAAAACCAAAGAAAAAACCAAAAACTTAAAAGATGAATAAAATTCAATAAAAGCCAAAAATTAAAAGAATTAAAACCAAATACCTAACAACCATAAAAGCGAGTTATTCGCCAATATCCGCGATTTGCGCGAAATCCAAAAAATTATGAACTGCGTCGACGGATACTAGCGAACAACTCGCGGATATTGGCGAAAAACTTGCTTTTATGGTTGTTATGTATTTGGTTTCGATTCTTTTTGATGAAGGATGACAGATGAAGGATGACAGATTGCTAAAGATTGTCCTTTTCGACCAACCGTCTAGGGCTAAACGGAAAGCAGGTCATTCTCGGTTGGTGTAGGAGGAAGCCATAAGGAAAGATTTAAGGGAATGGATGTAAAGAGGGAGGCTTTGAATAGACAGGGATGGAGGAAGAGCGTGGGTAGCTGTGTTAGCCTCAAGCGGCTTGGTGCTGCAGTGAGATTTTAGCAGCAGTAGTAGCAGAAAAGAAGCAAATTCGAGTTCAGTTTAATTGCTGTGCAAAACTCCTTTTTCACATCTGTTTGTGGTTTTACGGATACAAATGTATCCGTTTGTAATTAAGTTTGTATCTTTTGAAATTCTTGATGATCCAATTAACACGTATGCATTTCACAAGGTTCACCTGTCATAGGCATAACATATTCAACATCTTATGATAGGCGCACCACTATCCCTGCTCGGGATTTTAAAAAGCCGAAACCCATAAAGACTGTGTGTATTTCTCTCATGAACCTTATTTGATAAGTGATCACTTGGAAATAACTTGATTTAAGGTGCTTTTATTTTTGAGTTTTTGATGACTTATATTTTACTCACTGCACCCTTGCATGT
>JAQQPU010015287.1:3920-21452 GCA_029168905.1 Artemia sp. Kazakhstan ARC1039
TATAAATGCACTGAACTCTATTTCGACTCTAGAAAAAGGGACCTTTCATTTGAGAACCAAAAAATCCTAGGTGTAAACATTTTTGATTGACTTTGGGACACAGTAGAAAAATCAGAAGAAATTCTTCCTTGGGGGGTCCAGGGTGGGCCTGTTCTCTTCTAATCAATAATCCTTGAAAACGAACTGTTTTTGCACATAACTACGTTATCTCAGCATATGCCTTAACCCGACAGTTTTCGGCTTAAGTGTACATCTCCCACAGCCGGAAAGTGTTTTAAATGTCATTCAGGGGTGCCAAGTCCCAGACAACAAGGTTGGGGCAAAATATATTTTGGAACATCTGGGGGTTGGGGACAATTTTGTCGTTTTTTCAATGGAAATGCCAAAAACGCCATTTTTCTATGAAAACACCACATAAAAAGTATATAGCAAAATAGAAGGAGGAGGCGCAAAAATTAGAGAGGGAGAAGGTAAATAAAATAATCTTAAAAAAATCATCATCATAAAAGAATCTACTAGTTTTTTTTTATTAAGAAAACCATTGATAGGCCCTTTAGCCTCGGATGGCTTAGGGTGCAGCTAAACACGTATAATTTTTTTTTTTATGAACGAGGGGAGCAAACTCTAAATCACAAAACAACATAAACATATGAAACACACTAGAGAGTTGGAAACATCTTGAGGTTTCTCAGAAACCTATTCCCAAAGGCTTTTCTTCGTGCGGCCTGTATTGATTGAATAATGATGAAAGATGAAAATCAAAAATATTAGGTTGATAGAATAATTTTACTTGTTCGTGTCCCACACAATAATTTTACTGCCCCCCCCCCACAGTAATTGTATATGGTTATATGGTACAAGACCCACAAAACCATGCAATTTCGACATTAAACCTTGCGTCTGTCTAATATTGGCTGAATTCTAGAAGCCCATGATTGTATCTGTCTTGACAGCTAGAACTTAGGAGTACCCTCCATCCTTACTAACCTCGGATTTGTCCCAGAACTCTCCCCCCCCCCCGAACAAAAATGGCAAGAATAGGTTAGTAGCTGCATCTTCTCACTAATTTTGCTGATATCCAATAGCCTATTCAAGTACATGTTCTCATAACAAGAATTTAGGGACCGAGGCCCCCTAAAGAGGGTAGACCAGGTCTGAATTCTCATTGGATCCTTGTTTTCAAAAGTAATGAAGTAGTACACCATCCGTTTCTTCTCATGAAGTTTGTAGATATCCGAAAACTTTTTCTAGTAGATGCTCTGATGAAAAGAATTAGGCCCAATATTTCCACGAGGTCATATTGGGGCTGAACACCGAACAGGCACAACTAATACACTAGCTTTTATTTTTATCTGGCTTGGCTGAGAGCTAGCAGCCCTTCGTGTTGATACGGTGATGTCAAGATTTTGGAAACTCCCTCCTCCCTCCCCATCTATAACTTTGATTACGGTCAAACTATTTTATTCTAGTTCTAGTTCAAAGTTTTATGCTCATAATAACTTCCAAAATTTGACCAAAATAAAAAAATTCATAGAAAAAAGCAAGAAATAGAAATTTATGACTTGAGGTCGAATGCTCTGCAATAGTCTCCTGAAAATTTAGAAGAGATGCACAATCTTTATCCTAGATTATCAAAGAAATAGTTTTGTTTTCTATATTCGTCTGACATCATGTGACTGAAGACGTTTACACCATTGCAAACTTCAAAAGAGCAGTTCTTCTCCTTTTCAAGATCTCTATTTCTCTGCAACAGATAATCAATCACGAAAAATTAAACTAAGGCAGCCAGTGATTTCGTAGAATTGCCCCACAAAACAATGAAATATAAAATAAAAAGATTTTTTTTTTACACTTAAATCTTAGAGCATAGTGGCATAAAAAAAACAACAGTCACCTTTTTCTGAAGTTTGAGGGGATCACTGTCAAGTTTTTTTCAAATCTCAATAATGTTTCTTTAGGAGAATAAACTTCAACAGGCCTAACTGAGCCAAAGAATTCTGTAACTCTGACTTCACGAGGATCACGCTGGTAAAGGTCAGATCTTATTCCAACTGTTGAAATACAATGCCTTTTCGGGCAGACTTCAAGCTGGAAAGACAGAGAGGGATTAAGTAATGATAAAAGCTTTAAAAAAAGAATAAAAATCTTAAATACGTTAAAAAGAATATTGTTTTTTTCAAATTAGCTTAATTAAAAAATACTTTCTAAAAAAAATCAAAGAAATGTTAAGAGTCATATTAAAACCTAAACGAGCAGAACTACAATCATACAATAATTCAAAATTGAGGCGATCAGAAATTACAATAGACGAACATATAAACCGAAAACGAACAAAAATTAGAATGATCAATGAAGTCAAGCTTAAAATGCCCAGAAATACGAATACAAATACCACCGAAAACACACTCCCCTTTCTCAAAAATGATTTGTATTTCAAAGATATATTTTTCACTTATCATAACAACAACAGAAATACAAGAGCACAAGGCTAATTAAGGTTTACAAATAAGAGATACCACAAACAAGACTGAGTCTATCCTCCCCCCTAAAACTCTCTGCTGGGAATGATTTGTACTTTGTTCAGACTTGTTTAGTTTATCAAAACGTTAACAATAATAAAAGGAAAATCACGGTAATAATCAAAATTACGGTTAAGAAAAAATAAAGGCAAATTCATTCATTAAAATATCAGTCATGATATTATTTCCTGAAAGTGTCAGCGAATATTTACTTTCAATGCTATAATTATAAAAGAGAAACAATTTAAAATATATTCTGTTTCCAGTACAGCACAAATAATACCTTGGCCCGTAGAAGGTTTCGGGGGGGGGGGGGTTAATTCTACTCTTGTTTTTGTGTTAATTTCCATCTGTTTTAAGGCTGTTCAATACCATAAAAGATTACCCTATCTTATTCATTATAAAAAAAATTACTTTGTGCGGCCAAACTATTCAGATTTGTTTTGGCAGTCTTACCATAACTTGAATAGCTTTGATATGAGATCCAAATAAACGCTAGAAAATTAGAAGCCAAAACCTTCTTTCCCAAAAATCTTAGAGAAGTCGTTTAACTTCTCCCGTTTTGTGCTGGAGATAGAAACATTCACATTTAATGAAAATTATATAATTAGAAAGTGTAATTTTTTTTCTTGTTTTTTTTTTTTTTTTTATTGAACAGAGCAGTTTTCTTCTTTAAGTTCAGGAAACGGCATTACCTAAAAATATTCCAGTATATCTGCTTTTAAAATATCAAAATTCAGCTCAAAAGAAGCATTATTGAATAATTTGACAGCTTTGGAAGTTTCGTGTCGTGCTAACCGCCTTGATCAAAACCTTTGGCGACACAAAATGCACATTATTTAGGCTGTATGTACAATTAGTGAGAAATTCTAGGTTTTTATTTGTTTTAAAGTAGGCTCTTATTAGCTTTTCAAACTGTTGACACATTTAAGGTCCCTAATAAATTTGTATCAAAACTACTTCGGAAACTCCCTGTGGTGCTGAGAAAGTTCAATAATGGGACCTACGTCTTTGAGACGGTCAGCCGACGCTGAGACTCGCAAAGTAACATTTAAGCTATCGAACATCCTTAACTTGGGTTTATTTGGTTATTAATATGAACTTGTATCGTTTAAGGATTCAGTTATTCATCTATATAAGTATTGCTATCTTAATATTGGATCTTTCATTTTAATATCTGTTCGTTTTTAGGTTTTGTTTATTCATTCATAGTAACTTCTTTTCACTGTAACTTGAAATTATTTTACATGTTTTATTACTTCTAATTTTAGCTTTTAATATGGCTTTTTACTTTTCTTTGAATACTTCTTTTTGAAATATTTTTTATCAATTTTTGTCTATTTTTAATGACATGTTATACAGTAAGAATACAGAGTAACTGTAAGAACGTTTGCAAAGTTTTTTTCTCTGTTTTTCTGCTTAAGAATTCAAATACTGGATAGTAGTTCAAATTTCGGATACACTTTTAATACTCAGTCGTAACATATGGTCAGCAACAGTTTTGTCCGATAATAGTTTAATAACATTTTCACTATAGATTTCCGGCTGAAAGAAGATTAGTATTTTTGTTCATATGAGATGAAAATACTCGTAACTTTTGTTCTTCTATAGGGCTGAATCCATCCTGACCCACACCTTGCAGATACCATTAAAACATGCATGTTAATTCACCATAGCTAGATTTTTTTTTCCTTAATATTTTCTTGTTTTAATGGGGGTTACTTTGGCCTTGTTTACATACCCTGAAATTTTCAAGCGGATAAAAAAAAACATAAAACTACGAATCGAATAAACGCAATTTTTTCATCGTGTTTTTTCCTCTTTGGAGAAACAAGGATAACTCTCTCCTCTTAGGAGAACTCCTCCTCTTCGTTTTCTCCCCATGTTTTTCCCAGTATATACCCCTAGTAAGTTGCAAGCTGACAAGAGAATAACAAGTATGGGGCTATTCCAGCTACCATAAATTAATGCAACAAAATGCTTTGCAATAGTTTTGCCTCCATGGGGCTCCTTTGTTTTTCTCTGCATGCCCTGTAACTTTGAGCCAGGCGGAGAAAACAATATCTGCTGCCCAGTTTCAAAACATCACATATCGATACTACCAAACTCCAGAATGCTTCGTCTGTGTCAGTAGATTAAATAATAAAGCAAGATTTTTTCAACTGAAAGTAAGGAGCAACATTAAAGCTTATAACGAATAGAAATTATTCCGTATATGAGGGGGGATAAACCCTCCTCATTACCTCGCTCTTCACGCTAAGATTTATTAATACATTTAAAAAAGCTGATTATTCTAATTAAACGGCCCTTGTGTTTCAGTAGTCGTAAACAATTTTTCAGGAGTAAGAAAACAATTTTCTAAAAGCAAATTTTTCTGATAAAAGGAAAGGGCGAAGTTGAAACTTAATACGAACAAAATTATTGCTTCGCGGTTTAGGCAATATATACTTGATAAACTATTTCAAATAAACCAGTTCGTGGTATTTCACTATATGTGTAGAATTTTGAAAAACTAGCGCTTTACTGAAAGCACAAAACCGACACAACAAAACAGTATCAGGAGCAGAAAATATTAAGTAGCCTGCAGAACATCAATACTAATTTATAATGTTTTAAATGGTCTTTTACAGGCCAGGAGGTCAATAAACTTTGTAATACAATTAAAGTCTCTTAAAAACTCAAGCAAGCTCTTTTTAAATTAATTACCCGAAAAGAACAACAAGGTTCCCTCTTGGGGTTAGAGTATTTCCAACTAATTTCATTTTAGTGGTTTTGTATACCAATAGCGAAATGAATCTTAATTTATATAATTGGTAAGTGTCTGTACCAAGAGAAAACACGTTTACATGTATTTGGGTGCGTCCAAAAGTAGGCCTAATGAAAATAGCCCCTGCACGGCATTACACTTACCCCCAGAGCTCTATCAATGGTTGGTATAGGAGGTGGGGTTCTGCTGAGCATCGATAGAGTTAAGATTGATCGAAACAAACTGTGTTGTTTCATTTGGTTCCACGGGATGAAAAGTGGAAAATGGACGATAGAGCAGCGACACGCCACCAGTCTCTATGTTGTCCTGGACAAAATTGCCTCAGAGAATCTTGCCTTGATTGAACATCCTACGGAGGCACTGTCGTATTGAAATTCCACCGGTATCTCCTGGCAGAGGGACTACAAAGATGGGCAAGAGAAAGTCCTTCGCATAAGACCTGTCAAAAATTAAATAACTCTTAGAGCCCCACCGTTGGTTAACCCTGCAATCAATAGTGAAAGAAATTTGCGTGAAAACTTAGGGCAGGGGGATATATTCTTCTAAATTAAAGGGGAATGGAGGGTATTTTCTATATCTCGGTAAAAATACCAAAAAACGTATTTAACCTCTGCACTGTAACCGAGAATCTTGACATGAGAAAAGTCTGTGTAAAATTGGCACAGGAAGTTCTTAGTGATAAACAAAGGTTATGACGCTTCGGCATGTGCCGTAGAATTTCGAAGGTTGCAAAAAGTGAAGCAGACTATATAACCTGAAAGAAAACTACCCAAAAAGGGAAGGAAAGGAAAAAACTTGGAGGGCAGCACATAACCAAGATTAGCTACAGAATTTCAGTCCTGGTCTTCATATGTAATGATTATCATATTTGAAGTACCTGAGGTTGTACTCATAATTAGAATTTTGTACTGCATATCTGAATTTAGGAGAGTAAAGTGTGGGGTAATGACATAATTATAGTCATGAGTTTACTTGAGATGACAGAGGAGTGGCAGTTCAGATATATTCCTAGATTGGAGGTGTGCACTGCATATAAGCTTTTTACCCTTTACTTTCGAATTTATTCTTCTGTTTTGGATATATCTGTCTCAAACAGTAGAGCTTCAGGGAGGAACGGTAGGCGCTGCCTTGTGCTCTTTTTGACTGCATCCATGACTGCAGAGCTGTTAGATATAGCTTTGATGCTGAATTTTATCAAAAACGGCTTTCATGTTAAGCCTGCCAAAATTTATTTTTTATTTAACTATGTTACAGCTAATTATAATTCAGAACAGGTGTGAAGTTATAACGTTTCTTTTAATTTTTATAATTGGAATGAAAAGCCTAGATTACAAAAACCTAAAATTTTCATTTAGGTGCAAATGTAATGGGCATGCCTCCGAATGTGTACCCAGCACGTCAGTGTCTTAAAGGTTGCAATAACAGCCGACGAAACATGGGTCTTCCAATACAGCCCTAAGACCAAATTTGAAAATTCCGAGAGGCAAACAAAGGGACCTCCACTCCCCAAGAAAGCAAGACTAAGGAACCCAATGTTAAAATCATGTTCACTGTTCTTTTTGACAACCGTGGGGTGGTATGCAGTAAGTTTTCCTCCAGGAAACCGTCAACGCCACAGTATACAAGGATGTCCTCGCATGACTGCACAAAACGTAAAGAGGAGACGACTAGAGGGCATTTCCGCAAGGAAATTTTGAGATTTTATGAGAATCTGGTGAATAGATTTCTGTTTATGAACTCAGTCTCACTATTTTTAGATGCTCCCATATTAAAACTTCTTAACCCCGTCCTGGGTCTGCCCTCATTTAATTTTGAGCATTTTATGAGCAATTTTTTTTTTGTTGGATCACAATTCATGACTTATAATAAAGCTAACAGATTAATACTTACAAAGTCCGACAAACGTCTGTCGCTGTCTCGAGAAACGCTTTCGAGGAATTCCAGGGCAAAATATGTGTACCGATCAATAATATATACACCAATAGCTGGGTCTACGTGATGCTGCAATCATTAAAAGTGAAAATTGATAAGATAACATACATAAAAGTCTTATTTCTAAAAACTGGACAATCACTATACTATATATAATACTGAAAACAGTCCAAAAATTTGAAAAAAAGCAAAATTCAGTTAGAGAAAATATAATGGATCAAGGAGTAAGATTGATTTTTTTTTTTTTTTTTTTTTTAGAGAGACATTCATTTTTAATTAAGGACAAATAATCACAAAACAATCATATCAAACAGACCTACCACGTGAAAATCTATACAGATTTGTTTGCGGCAGGACTCAATATTTTACTCACTTACTACATATATATTGGAAAAAAAAAGAAAAAAAAAAATGCAAATTTATAAATAAATAAAAAATAAACCTCGTGAGAACCACGAACCAAAACTTACAGAAGACAGCAACATAACATGGGCTTGGATCCGCGAACCAATACTTAAAGAGGAATTAAAAACACAACATGGGCTTGACTAAAAAAAATAATCAATAAAATTCGTGAAGAAAAAATCATTAGTTCTAAAATTATTCACTAGTTATAAGAATTGCCAATGACACATACATTACATAAATTGCTAAATTTAACCAATTTTAAGCGGAGCAATTCTCGTTTAATGAAGTTTACTACAGTCCCTTTTTTCTTGTTTCTTCCCTAACTGTGTTGTCTTTCAGCAGTATCATTTTGCAATAAATATAATGTTTTTTCTAGTAAATTTTTTTTTATTTATATCCTGCACACTAGAGGCGTTTTTGGCAACATCATGCAATCGTTAAAAATAATAATTCCCTAAAACAAATGCACTCTGAAAAAAATAAGTCAGAAGAAACTAAATACATTTATTTTAAGAAAGGTAAAATCACATATCTGTTGCTAAAATCACATATCGCTTTTTTACAACATAATTCATGGCAAGTAAAAAATAGCTGACATGTGGCCAATCGTTTATATAATTCTGTCCCTAGGTTTGACACATTTGTCAATACTTTGTAGAGAGAAGTCAATGGAAGACTTTAAAAGAGGAGTCAATGTAGGTCTTTAACTCTAAGAAAGTTTCTTCAAAGAGACTGTTCCAGATGGGTATCTTACATTATCTGGAAAATGTGCAAAGTGTAGCTGAAGAGACTCTTGGTTTTGCTAAAAAGAAAAGAGAACAGGGGGTAAATGATTCTTCCTGGAAACAAATGTCGGTGAGGAAAGAAGTGAAAATTCAACCAGACTCCTGTAACCGCAGTGCCACCTCTGATTATAAGGACTATCTAAAGAATAAGTACAAAGAAGCCCACAAAGCTATAAAAACGTCAACTAGAGCGGATAGACGTTGCTTTCACAAGATAAAAGCTGCCAAAGCTAAGGCTGCTGCTAGTAAAGGTGATAGCAGGAAAGTTTATCGCATAACAAAATAGGTAAAAGGACATTTCAAGAAGCCTACTACTACGATTGAGAGTAAATCAGGACGACTACTAACACGCAAAGAAGAAATCGATAATAGATTGAAAAAGAATCACGAAATGTTTAACTTTGCCCCCCTGTAGACCCTGCAAACCCCCCCCCTCCTCTACAGATGCTCGACCCCTTTTCCAATTGGATATAAGTACAGAGCCAATTAGTTTACATGAAGTAGAGACAGTATTACGTAAATTAGAGAATGGAAAAACAGCTGGCATCGACGGTATACATCCTGAATTATTGAAATACGGTGCTAGACTCCTAGCTGAGCCACTACACCAAGTGTTAATGCAGATATCGGGCACTGAGGATATTCCGACACATTGGAAGAAAGGAGTTATAGTGAAACTATTTTAGAAGAGTAGAACTACTGATTGCAACAATTGGCGAGGTATCACCCTACAGTCGGCAGGAAGCAAAGTCCTCAGCCCTGTACAGACGAAAGTTGACGCCATACTCAGAGATGAACAGCAGGGCTTCCGACCAAGTAGGTCATATGCTGAATTGATCTTCAGTCTTGGAATACTTATTGAAAAATCAAATGAATGGCAGACTGAAACCATAAAGGATTTCATCGATTTCTTGAAGGCTTTTGACTCAGTCCATAGAGATTCACTGTGGAAAATACTGAACTACTATGGCTTCTCTGATAAAATTGTCAGAATTAGAATGGTTTTATATGATGAACAAATGTATCCTGTTCGGACTAATGATGGGGACCTGACTGAGTGGCTCAAAGTCAACTCAGGCGTTGATGTTTGGTGTTGGACTCCTCCAGGAGTTCGACGGCGCGGACGACAGAGGGCTACGCTTGGATAATGCCTAAAAAAGGCACAGCGCTCTCAAGAACTTCCCTTGATGAACTTTGGCCGAATACGCTGGATCTTCATGGAGAGGCATCGTTACCGCCTTATATGCCGACCGGCGTGGGAAGTCCTAAGTCTCAGTAAGCAAGTATATATCCTTTAAATGTATAATAACTTATATATAACCAAGGCTTATATATTACATAATTATATATACATAACTTACATAACATAACTTATATATTACGTACAAGGCTTCAAAGAGGAAACGAGCAGGAAAAGTAGCATTCTCATTCAATTTCAGTTTCGCCCTCTTGTAGGCTTTCGAAATGTTCAGTGTGTATCACATTTATTGACTTTGGACCCACTTGATGGCATTTCTGCCATCCGAAAGAGGCATTTTTGGTCTTTTCCAATTTACAAGAATTTAATTTCTATCATAAAAAAAAAGTTACTTTGTGATTTTGACCATTCAGGTTAATATTGGATCTGGTAGGCATTCTTGTGTTAGTAGCTGCCTGGTATAATTTCTCTTTAATTGCAAATGCTCGCTGTAAATCATGTTCAAAATTGCCTGAACGAAGGAACAGCAGTAGGAGCAGCTCTTGGTAAGGCCTTTCTGCCTACAATTTTCTAGTAGGTATCTTCTGGATTGTCACTGTGGTAGTGGCTCTTAATCTTTACTTGTCTCCGCAGACAAGAATAAATTGACATGGGAAATTACACTATTCACTCGAATCGAATTTACTAAACACCATCAGTAGAATGAATGCTACATAATATTTACTTAAGGTTCGCTCCCTGTGAAACATCCAATTTTATGAAAAGTCGTCAGCAGTAGCTTGCACCTGAAGACACGATATTTCTATTCTTGTATTCATAGTTGTAGATCTATCCACTCACCAAGCCAGAGCTCTGATTTTAGTCAGGTTTTTTCATGAGAATGATCTATAGTAACTTAAAAATAAGCAAATTTACCTATTTGGCATGAATTAAAAGTATTTGTCAATAGAAAAAAAGTGCATATGAATAAGCTAAAAAAAAACGGCAATGGCAAATTCCCACTATGTGCATCAAACTTTCAGAGAAATTCATCTGTCCCTGCATAAAGTTTGACATAGATGGCATAACTGTATATTAACTTATTGTTTGTCGTCCTGAATGGAAATTTGGTCGATATTTTTATTCAACCTATTTTAGACTATAAATACGTACGTTACCAAATAAACATTACATAAAATGTTAAAAAGTAATTCGGTAAATGGTTGAAAATGAGTCTCAGCTACTGAATGATTGTTGTCATTTTACGTTGAAATATCAATACCGATAACATGCAAAACTTGCAAATAGAAAATAAGTCTTAAATAAAGCTGACAGGCAACCAGATCACCAAATGAAATTGGCATTTCGAATTGTCATAATTTTGAATTCGGAACCAACTGTTTTTTTCATCGTGATATCGGTTAATTTGTATTTTTTTTTTTGTTGTTGTTTGATTTCGTAATGATGTTGTTATTTTTTCTTTTAGATTTTCCATTACTTCGCAGTGTCATTTATAATGTTCATATGTGGGTCATAAATAAATTATTATTATTATTATTTACGATAAATAAGCACACAAAAATAAAACAAATCCACAAAATTAGCAAAATTTTCTTTGCAGCCTAGATGGCCGAATAGAGGGGGAAGGGATTGAAATCGAATTAAAATGACAGTCATAATTACACTTTAAACCTGTCATTGAATGGGGAAGCAAATGATATATTTCTTTATTTTTTATCAGATTTCCATCCTGTAAGCAAAATTAACCAGTAATTGTCTACCGTATTATCCGTCCCAACTACAGAGGGGATTCTTTAACCCTGTATATACTTGTCTGCTCGAATTTTGAATTAAGTTATACACACTGACATAAATACCACCTCTGTAGCAATTCTACCTATTCAATCAAGTACTTCTTTCCATATATTCCATCTTCTGCGTACATTTGCCTATAACTCCTTATTCACAGCATTCCAAGTTACAAATGGTTAAATCCAAAATCAGTATATCTATAAGAAGCCACTTGTTCATTTTGTCGGAATGCAAAACAGTGTCAAAAAGCATAAAGAACTGACAGAGAAAAATTAGAAAAGCCATGTTTATTCACCCAAAGATAATCAGAATTTTACGAAAAAAGTGGTTCGAACCTGAGATTTGTGATCAAGGTTCTGAAAATATGGTTACCAGCACTGTTCCGTAGAGAATAATTGTTAAAAATATCAAGAATGGTATGTTCTATTTTAAAAATGATAGTGACAATAATGGACCATGTTAACTACCCTATCATAAGTATGACAATACTTATCCTTCGGGTGTAATATATCATTGTTCATACAGGTTCTAGATTGGACGAACCCATTACCAGTTTCATACCCTGTTCGAGTTAGAGATTTCAGTATTTACGAGATTTTCTTCTACAAATGGAGGGGAGGAGGGGGTAAGGACTGAATATCTTGGCCTTCTATGTCGTCTTTCCTATTTCTATAAATAAGGTTTACAGAAAGTAAATGAGTTGCAATATTTTTGTCCGCCATAAAGTGTTTTTCTGAATTTTACGCTAGATTCTTAACATATGGTACGCACAATTCTGCAGGATAGAGCAAAACCAAATTATAAAACCAAAAACAAACTCATTTCAAGCACCAAAGTTTCTGGTACTTTCACACTCTTTAAGAATAGGAGGCGTTTTATGTGAGCATTTTCAGAAGACATTCAAAGAGAACTTCAAAGTGGATTTTTTTTTTTTACAAAATACTTTTCAATTACTGTTAGTAATTATTCAATTTTAAATATTTAGTAAACTGAAACCAGTTATGCAATCCAGGATAATTACTTTGAAGACACTATTTTAGACACTATGTTATACTTCACTTCTTAAACAAATGGTAACTTTTGGATTTCCGTGCGTACGTATCTTAAATCTTTATTTACAATAACAATGTGTTATAAACACAAAGAATTTTTTGTGTTATAAACACAAAGTGTTTTTTACACAATTGTGTTTTTCAAAACACAACATACTTGCATTTATGTTTTCTTCACTAAATGAGAAATTTCCCCAGTGTGTCTCTTGTGTCCCATTTACAATTTACAGAATTTTTCATAGAATTTTGCAGCCAATCAAAAATTCTATGAAAGGTCTGATTTGCCGCAAGCTATATCTCGGTATTAGTAAAATATTATTTTGAATGGTTCTTTATTTGTTTCATCATTATGCCGGAAAAATTTGTGATTTTCTGTTTTTTAAACAAAGCCAGTCAATCATAAAAAGATCTGAAACAAATCAACCTGTATAAAATGGTTAAATTAGAACTGTAGGAAAACGGGGCAAAAGATGATTCTTTTGCATAAATAAATTTTCATAGGATGCAAGCATGGTAAGTACTGCCACCTCTGGCGTCTGAATAAATGAGTCATTTTGTTACGCAGTGCTGAAACGGGGAGAAAAGTGACAAGCTGACCTAAAACGAAACAAAATAAACGAAAACGCAAGCAAGTTATCAAAGATTACACATGAAGTTGAAATTGAACGAATCTATATCGGCTTATACAGTTTCATATATTTTATAATCTTTCGAGTTCAAAAGTTAAATTTAAGGAGGATAATTTAAATACAATTTACCGATAGTGAATCTTCTCCTACGAGGCTGCTACCTATGGCCAGTATATTTGGTGAATAGAATTTTTGGAACATAGAAGCCGCTTGGCACGTGTCAACGATGAACAGTATTTCGTTGTATCTTCTTTTTTGCCACATCTGTTCAAATGCATCTGCCAAATCTACATTTGTAATCTCTTCTGCATCTTGAAACTTAAGAAAACCATCTCCACCATGACCTTTTGTAAAATACATTAACTTAAAAACACTTGTAATCCATCTTTGATTTTTTAGATAATAGCCAGAACTTTGCTTTCTTTTCATAAAAACAAATACACAAGATCATTAAAGTGATGTGGGAGTGAAGGATACAGACCCTTTAAGTGAGGAACAGACTCCTTCTACAAAAATTCCAGAGACCAACTAACCATTCTACAATTAACGTAGTTGAATAGGAAGTTTTTCGAAGTAACTCTTCAAAAGTAACCCAAAATGCCATGAGGCCAAAAAATCAGGAGACTTCAACTCTTCTTAAGGTATCGAAACTCAAGCAGATTTGTAGCTTAAAAATATTTGCCTAATTTCAGAAAACGGTAGAGGCCGTCCTAAAAGAGGAGGAGAGATTTCAAGCCCTATATACAAAATAAAAAAATCAGCAATTTTCCTGAGATATGTTCACGGATGTATGTTTACTTGCTGTTTCACTCCGCAAGTGATGAAGTGATGACCAGTGATAGAAAAATTTCAGG
Organism: Artemia sp. Kazakhstan ARC1039; assembly: GCA_029168905.1. NCBI lineage: Eukaryota > Metazoa > Arthropoda > Branchiopoda > Anostraca > Artemiidae > Artemia > Artemia sp. Kazakhstan ARC1039. The sequence continues at coordinate 17,856 of JAQQPU010015287.1, forward strand.
AGAGGCTCCCTCGACCAAGAAATTTCACGGTTTTATACCTTTTCTAGGTAACAAAAGAGATTGCACAAATCAAAATGTTGATTTCTCCCATTTTGTGTGTCAAAACATAAATTTTAACACGAATAGGACTGGCATATTATTGAATTAATATTCCAAGACAGTCGATTGGCTCAGAAGTGTCAAAAATATTCATATAGTGGGGGGCATGGCCCCCAGGTTCAGAATTCGCACTACCACATGGTGTCGTATTCACTAAACGTACATACCGTCCACAAAAAAGAAACTAGTATGATAGGCTATTGATAGAGTAAATCCAATGCTTATAAAATATCACACTGTTACGAACAAGTTAATGTGGGAAAGCTCTATGGACTTTGGGGGAAGCTCCAAGGAAAGAGCTGAAGGGGGTAACTGCTCCTCTCTTATTTCAGAAATAAGAAAAAAGAAATAAGAAAGATAAAATAAAGAAGCAAGAAAAAGAAATAAGAAAAAAAAGTATTTCAGAAGCTTTTAACTAAAAATGGTAAGTTTTGAATATTGCTAAAAGGTTGAACTTTAGCGTACTGAGCGTTTGATTTTAACGGCAGCCACCCTCATGTTAGAAAAAAAAACTGTTTTTTTTTAAAGTAAATACACCGAATGAGGCCTTATTCTTGAATTAAAGCCTTAAAGTAAATATAGGGGAGAGTTTAAGGGAGGGTGAAGGGTTTAGTTTGATTCCACGGCCCCCAGAGAGAAAATTTTTACCCAAAAGCATAATAACTTTGTTATTTTTAAGTTACCGAAAGTTTAAGAGACACATCCATAAATGTGGCATCGAACAGTATATTATTGTAATAAGACCTTAAATGCCTTTAGTCAATCCTTAAGAGCAGAGTGAAAGATAAGGGAAACTGATTGATTCTTACAAAATACTTTATAGCAGATATTTGTTAAGTTCTCAGACAAGTTCAAATGAAACTCTTAACCCGTTTTGAATTTTATTGGCCAACACTACATTTAATTATCGTAAACATTCACCAAAGTAAAAACTTGTGACAAACAATTTGTTATTATATTTCAAAAATGCCTAGTTCGTCAATTTTTTTTCATTTAATTCCATTTTTTTTAAATGTATAAAAACACGACTGGGCTAAACTAAATTTTGAATTTGAGAAAATCTACTTAGTTTTCAGTAAAGCGTAAATGTTACTCTAGGATTTTGGAAGATTTGAGGGGCAGCAACCGTGCTTTGTCAACTAGCATCTGTGATTCGCCTGGTAGCTTGTTGGAAAGAAACTAAGTAGAGCATTTCATCTCAAAACTTTATCTCAATAACGGTTGGCGTTTTAGGATTTTGACTAATCTATTGGACTTGAAAATGCGACAAAAAATGTAAAATGAGTAAATTTAAGCTTGCTTGAGTTTCTTAGAGAATCAAAACTGCATAGTAGATTTTATAGATTTCATGGCTGGTAAAAAAAATAATGAAATCTCTATAGATTAGTCTCATGTTTTCTGCAGGCTACTTAAGAATTTGTCTCCTACTAATTGTGTCTTGTTGCGTCAGTTTTGTGTTTTAACACAAGCAATAGTTTTTTTTTTCAATTCTATAAAATAGGGAGACACTACGAGCCAGTTTGTTTGAAACAGTTTTCAAAAATACGTTGCACAAACTGCAAAGCAGTATTTTTGTTCAACTTTGCTCTTTACTCCCATCAGAATTGTTTTTAATTAATTCCGTCAAAGATGGTACAGCAGACTAAAAAACTTATTGGTTAAACTAGGTCAGAAACTAGTGCTATATTTTTATGTATATAGCACTTTTATGTTTCTGGTGCCACACAAAAAGAAAATGAAACGAATCCCACCCACTTCCAACTACAAAAGCCGGAAATAAAATTTGTTGTTTAATAAAAGCGAACACTGGGGAAAACATTTTAGGCCATGTTGCTGGTTGGCTTGAATGGATTTGACGAACCTGCATGTATAGAGATTGAGCAAGGTAGTCACCCTAAGGTCCTGGTCCCGGACGCCTCTTATGTTTGCCGCCTCGTTTTCTGGGATATTTGCCATTCCTTATCTTATAGAGTACTGGTAGCGTATTAGCAATACCCTAGAGTAGTTGTTCTGATTTAGCTAGAATAAAATTAGCTCTGGATTATTTGTATCGAATAAACACCCATAAAACAAGTAATAACGTAATAGCCAAGATTACAATATACCCAATAGACAATAGCCTAGACTACAATATAGCCAATAGACAATTGCCAAGACTACAATAGCCAAGACTACAATATAGCCAATAGACAATAGCCAAGACTACAATATCATGAATAAGTGACGGAGCGATCCATCAGGCAATAGAAAATAAAAATCTGCCAAAATTTATAAATGCCGTCTCTCAACAAGGGTTAAGTATACAAAAACTAGTGACGAAACCTGTCAGAAAACAGGCATAAAAAACGCACCGTATCCATACACCTAAGTATAAAACCCTTAGCCTCCTTACCACCCACCCATTCCTGGCAATAAAGCTTTTCCTGAAAGTTTCAACTTGATCCCACAGTCGTGAGACCAAACAAGGTGTAGTCTACGTACCAAGCTACGCATAAAATTTATCACCTTTTAATGAGACTGTTTGAACAGCTTGCATTCCCTGTCTTAAGATGGAATTGCCTATTTTACAGTAGGGATAAAACATAAAAAGATATCATAAAAAGATAACAAAAGTACAGTTTTGTGTGAAAACCAACTGTGGGATTGTACAACTACTCCGGAGAAACTGTTACCTGTTGTATAGCATAATTGTTTTCACATTAGTGATTGGACATTAGGCGTTACGTATACTTACAAGTATATGAAGATAAGGCCGATTCTGATCAGCATAAATATGAAAACACTCACCAGTCATATAAATCAATATGTTACTCCCCTCATCTGTCAACAATTGTTTCGATTTCGGAGTTCCAGCAGGAAGCCGTCCAGTTAACAATCGAACAAAATTTTCAACAGTAACCTCGTAACCACGGTAATCAACTTCTATTTCTTCTCCATAAACATCGATATGTTGTTTTGCATTGTTAAAGACAGAGGCAGGTCTTGGATTACGAGCATTACAAGCCATGTCATCAGCCATCATCAGAATAATCTGACTAGAATTAGATATAGCAGACAAGACATATATTATGAAAGATTGGCTTTCTTTAAAACAACTTTAGCTTTGCCTACTAAGCCGTTCAATAACTAAATTTGTGGAAAGACCACTGAATGTCAAATCACACCGAGCTTCAGTGTATTCAATGATACAACCTTTTCTTTAGAAACTAAAATATAATTGGATGAATCGTAAAATCACTCGTTGTATTTTAGTTTAGAGAACAAATTTGTAGACCCTTAAAATAAACTAAATATATCAGTTGAAACTTACTTTTTGATAAAAGTTCTTCTCAAAAAATTCACGTGCCAGAAGACAAGCACACACGAATGGTATAGATGGTAGGGAAATCGGCAAAAAAATATTAAAATAGGTACATTATAGAAAATTTACAATTCGGGAATACTGGCCCTATTCCTGTTTGTTGTAGTTTTTGTTCATTTTAAGTTTCATTTGGTTAT
>JAQQPU010015292.1:0-21447 GCA_029168905.1 Artemia sp. Kazakhstan ARC1039
ATATATGGATTCTCATTGTCGCTTGTCTTCTAACCACAGACAATTTGCTGTCTTTTCATACTGGCCTCTTTTCAAAGATTTTTGATTATTAAAGCAAGCCCGATTTCTAACAACGATATCTACTAAGCTTTAAACTTTTGGTTTTCTTTTTTACGGTTTTCGTATTGCTGCAATCCCTCGCTAAAATATATACAAATATTTTTGCAATTACCAGCCACTTGACCCTGGCATTTGGCACGCAGTAGGCTTCTATATATGAATTCTCATTGTCACTTGTCTTCTAACCGCAGACAATTTACTGTGTTTTCATAACGGAGTCTTTTCAAAGATATTTGATTATTAAAGAATGTTTTTGAACTATTGTCTAACGGTTCTTAAAGCAGTAATAATTTGTCTAGCGGTTATTAAAGTATTATTAAAGCATGTTTTTGGACTATTGTTTAGCGATTCTGAACTGAACTTAAAAAAAATTTCAACTTTTTTTCATATCTTAAGAAGACATTACTTATATTTTCTAACAACGATTTCTACTAAGCTTCAAACTTTTGGTTTTCTTTTTTAATGTTTTAGAATTGTTGTAATCCCTTGTCAAATATCGAATCATCATTTGTAATAATTGCAAATTTTGTTTTTGGGCCTTCCTAATGACATTATATAACTCGTTGCGTTCAAACCTGTAAGCTTAATTACGTAGCGAGTGGATTTTATCTAATAAAAAACAAACCAATTTTTAAATTTTCAGGCATTTTTCTAGTCTGAATTTAATATTAAAATTGAAAATCTTCAATTTTTCCGCATAAGTGTGACAAGTGTCATGACGTCATTGCAATGTTTACTACATGACGTCATTTGCAAAAATAATATCCTTGGATTTCATCTGACAAAAAAACAAACTAATTTTAAAAATTTTAGGCCATTTTCTAGTTTGAATTAAAACATTCTAATAGTGTAATAATAGCGTTCTAATAGTGTACTTCTTTTTTGATGATCTGACTCTAGTTTTAGGAGTTATGGGCTATTTAGTTTTTTAAAATGGGATATGGTCGTCTCTTATTAGGTTGCTAGCTGCAGCTGCAACCTGAATATCTGCCATGGTTTGTTCTTTGCTAAGTTTCAGCTATCTCTAAAGCCATAACACCAATGAAACTTAAATAATCCGTATTTATAATTAACTATACTGATCCTCTATATAATTCTTACTAGCTTGCTAGCTACAGCTGCAAACCACGATTATAATAAGCTATATTGATCCTTTATGTAAAGTTGCCTATACAAGTTAGTATAAACAAGAGTTCATTCTTTATTATAAATTTTAACTTAACTACCGCTGCAACCCAGATTAACTGAAAATTCAAAATCTTCTGGAAAAACAGGTGCTATTTGTGCTGGCTGGACTACACTTCTTCTTCTTTCTTGGGCTGCTAATTGTCTCTGTAGATCCGCTGCAACCCGGATTAACTCAAAATTGAAAATCTTCTGGAAAGACAGGTGCTATTTCTGTTGGACGGGCTACCTTTCTTTTTCTTTCTTGGGTTGCCCATTGTCTCTGTAGATCTCTTTCTAATGAAGCAACTCTCTGGCCACTGCAAGGCTTGTATCTCTTCTCATCTTGGCTGTCAGGCGTTGCATGTCTTTCTCCATTTCTTGTCCTTTTCGGTAAATCCAACAATAGAAAAATTTATTTTCCTTGTATCTGTGGTCCTTTAGAATTTGCTTCTTTTGCCTCGGCTTGTCGTTTGTGATTATGAAAAACACAACGCCGAACATTTGTTGTTTTTTTTTTTTTTTTTTACAGAGGCTGATGCAGTATAAGGTTTTGGAGGTTTTATAATACGCTGAACGTTGACTTTTGCCACGGCTTATCTTTTGTCATTATGAAACACATATCGTCGAACCTTTGTTTTCTTAACAACGGCCTCGTAAGTATTAATGACCTCATCCATATCAAAATCCCAAACCCAACAATCATCGCTATCGTTTTCGACTGTCATACCGTATCTTTGCTGTTCATTTTCATTTTTAATTTGCTCTAATTGTCGTTTTTGCATATCTTCTAACCGCCCGTGTCTTTGCTGATCATTTTCAATTTGACACGTTTTAGGATTTTGATTACTTCAGATACTTTAGCAATGTCCTTTTCTTTAGCTGTCCGCATTGGTGTTACCGCAACCGATGGTCTAGCTTGTCTTTCGTCATTATGTAACACATATCTCCGAACCTTTTATTTTCTTAACAAAGGCTTGGTAAGTATTGGTGACCTCATCCATGTCAAAATCCCAAACCCAAGCGTCATCAGCATCATTTTCGACTGTGAAACCATATCTTTGCTGTTCATTTTCATTTTTCATACGCTATAATTCTCGTTTTCGTTTATCTTGCAACCGCGCGTGTCTTTGCTGTTCATTTTCATTTTTGACACGTTTTTTTTATTTTGATTACTTCAGATAGTTTAGCAATGGCCTTTTCTTTAATTGCCCGCATTGGTGTTGTAGCAACTGATGGTCTAGGTTGTCGATCCTCACATCTTATCACGTTTGACAGTTTAGGTGTTGGTTCCACAATATCGTCAATAACTGCAACTGCAAATTTTCGTTGTTTGGTTCGTCCTTTAAACATTGTGTTGGATAAATAACTGATTTTGTTAGATTAATAACTGGCTACATTTAGAAACTTTCGCGGCTTATATAAGAGGAATGAACGTCATAAAAAGTCTTGATGCCATGAAATACATAACGTCATTTTAATTTTTTACGTGGATAACGTTATTGTAACTTTTACTACATGATGTAATTTGTAAAAGCCAAAATTTAGGCTCTTAACGATTTTTCTCAGACTTCTGACCTATCTACATCGTTTCTTGCTGCATGAATAATCCACCAGGAGCTGAATATATCTTCAGCGCAAAATGAGGACTAAACATCGCATCGATTCTATGGTTTTATGTAGTTTTAAAATACTCTTCCTCAATATGAAGATAAAAAAAAGTTACATTTTAGTTTATCTTCCTATGATACTGTTTTTTTTTTTTTTTTTTTTTTTTTTTTTTTTTTTTTTTTTTTTTTTTGTTTTTTTTTTTTTTTTTTTTTTTTTTTTTTTTTTTTTTTTTTTTTTTTCACTAACAACTCATCAGACCGCACAGCCACTAGAGAATGACTTCAGGCTAATTCATCTAAACCTGCCAGCTAAATGAACAGTTTGAGTAAGAAGATGGGCAAAATGCAAATAGTTTCGGAAAAAATATCACATAAAACTTTTGACTTACTTCACAACTTTAGTAGGATATAAATAACGTATATTTGTACAAAACAGATCGCTCTGGTCCTTATTTCCAATAAATTTAATTTATGGCACGGCAAAAAAGCGAGGCAACCCCCCCCCCCAAAAAAAAAGAAGAAGAAAAGGTGCCTCTATGGATCCCACCAGCTCCAGAGACAACCATTAGAAACACAGACCATATTCAACATAACGTAGACTAATAGGGTAATATATGTTGGGCGCATTAACCAAGATGTGAATTCCTTCTTTATTTGTAAAACCGCTCTAACAGGTAAAACCCCAAGGACATCTAGAAAAATTTTCAAGGAAGGGGACAAGCTTGCCAAAAAAGTGAATTGAAGGGGGAACAGTTTAACAAACATTTTACCAACAGGGTACTAGTTGCTTTAAATGTTATTAAATTAATGGATTTGCATGTTTATCGTCTTTTAGAACAAAAAGGCTTCCTTTCCCTCCCTCCCCTCTATGTACCCTTGTATAAGATACCCTATAACCTACAAAGTACTTGTAAACAAAAACTTAAATTCAAAACATGTTCTTGTTAAATTATAACAAAAAACTCGCACTGAGTGAAATGAAAACAGAAAAATATATCAGTGTGCTAAATTAATTACACAAACTCCTTTCATGATAATAATACAGGCACTTTGAATATGTAAAAAAGGCAATAGTTAACCATCAAACTGCATAAAATCAAAAATTTGCAACTCTGAACATGATCTGAGTGTGGGGATGGGGGGCTATTTGCATTTGTAAAATATCAAATTTCAAAACATAAATCTGACTAAAAATGGAAACTTCTCCATGTTAAATACCAATTAAATAAAAGATATGTTCACATTTTGCAAACACTCATAATGTATTCAAAGATACTTCAGAAAACACTAATAAAAATGTAGAAAAGCTTTTTCCCATGCCTTTTATGTGCAGGGTGTCTCAAAAGTTTTGATTAAAAAACCTTTTTAAATACTTTGTGCAATATTGATCTTCCCCAGGGCACAAACACTGTTTTTTCAAAATTGAAAGCGATAAATTCATGAATTAATTCAAATAATTAAATTAGTTTAGCTTAATTCATTACTGCAACTTATATCAATTTCTTGGCTGTGTTTACCTCAATCCTCGCCACTCTTGAGGGGGTACCAGCTCCGTTTTAATCAAGGTTGAAATAGGTGTATTTCTCGTCTTCCTATTTTTATACTTTTTATAAATACCTCTTATTTGATTCTCTCGACTAAATGAGTTCTCTTTCAATAATCTATAATAATGGGTTAGATTTGACAACACCTAGGGGGGGGGGGGAAAGAGAGAGTAAATAAGACACTCAAGGGTGACTATCCTTCTCTGAAAAAATAGGAAATAAGATAATTTTGTATCTAATGGCATTTATAGCTTATAATCATTAACTTAAAGATTAACTGATTATTAAAGATTAACTGATCAAAGATTTTCGAATGCTAAATTTTAAAATAAAGGTAGTTTAATTTTTAAAATACAGATGACCAAACATATATCAAAACCACAGAAACCCAAGTGGAAAAACAACACAATAGATGTACAAAGCAAGGCCGTATCTATGGGGGAAGGGGGTTTGACCCCCCCCCCCCCCTCAAAAAATTTCCGACTCTAGAAACGTAACAAAATGCAAATAAACATATTTTTGATGTTTCTTTTAAGTTTTGTTTTTGTAAAACCTACCCTGAAAAAATATCCCCCCCTGAAAATACAATCATGGCTTCTTTGTAAAACTTATTTTTCACATTAGACCCTACTCCTTCCAGTAAGGCTCCAAAGCTCCCCTCACTCCTCCCCAAAAAACTCATGTCAAACAACAGTCACTGTGATTTAATGTTAGTTCAAACATCATTTGAATTTTCTTTGACCTTTTCACAAATTTGATATCCCTCCTCCTCTGAAGTGTCTATTTGCGCTCCACTAGCATGATAAAATAAATATCAAGTTTTTTATATTAGATGCTGAAATGACTTTCCAATAGCCGATTATCAGATGATTTTCCCATAGACCTAATGATTGACAGTTCAGGGTTTGAGATTCGTCTGAAATGATGGTCGGACAAAAGACAAAGTTTTGTCGGTAGAGACAAATGAAGCAATTAGAGGAAGAGAAATCATATTTTATATATTACTTGCGTGAAAAAGAGCAGTATTTTTTATAATCAGATTGAGGGATGGCTTTCAGATTTCAGTTCAAATACTACAGCAAGAGATCAAGTCCCCTATCCAAAGTTCTTGGTTCAAAAACCTCCACAGGTGTAGATACCCCAGCTGAAAACCATACATTATGCCCATTGCTGTCCACTAGTGACCCTTTTTGGAATACCCTAGATAAACATGTATATCCTTCCAGAGCAGGGGTGACAATTCACAAAGATATACAGTGGGAAGGGATATTTTTTAAAGAATTGCAGGGTATTTCTACAAATATAGGGGAAGAGCAATTTCAGTTTTTTTAAATTTTCTTTAACGAAAATAAGAAAAAAAGACTTTCCAAGATTTAGGAGCGGCATTTACTCTCCCCTCCTCCTCTCCTGGCTTATAAGCATCTTTAATAGAGAAACTTTTTTTCACAAAATAAGCACACTTTTTGGGACATCAAAGGCTAATCTCCCCTATGAATGAAATATCAGGATAAAACGGAAAATCATAACCTAATATTCTTAGCTAAAAACAAAACAACCGAAATGATATACAAATAAACTGTATTTCAGGATCAGCAACAAATTGTGAGGAGAAGGTTCCTTTGGCTTCGCACTAATCTTGGGTTCACATAGCTAAATTTCCACGCATGCGTGAAATTTTATCCGTTTTCACAAGTTAATTTTTTCTATTTCCTTCTTTAATTGTTCTTACGAGTTTTTGATCGTGTCTTTTCTTCTGTAATTAATTTTCAGTTGGGGTTATCCTTTTGTTTTTTATATTCTTATTATTCTATTTTTTCATATATTTAGTGTTTCCTATGTGGTGTTAAATATTTTTCCCTTCCCCATGAACCTGGCTTTTGATCCTTTCTATCAGTTGATTTTAATCACTATATATATATTTAGTGTATCTGAATATGAGCCTGAATCATGACCTAAGACCAAGTCCACCTTAATCGTGGCAATTCATTATAGACTCTGGAGAAAATGCTAATTTGAACAGAATCCATTATTTGTCATAAACTATATACTTATCCAAACATACGCAATTCATAAAGAGCGCAAAATGATTAATATAAAGAGCACCCCAGGGAAGTTGAAAACACCTCCCAATAGCATAATTTTGGCACTAACTCCAGTCCAAAAAACTGACTCATTTCGTAACTCAATAAGTTTCGAAGATATTGAAAAGTCACTGACCTGCAATTTACTCTAAAACAATTCAGAAGTAGATCCCAAATAAAATATTGTTTAGATTCTTTAATTGTTTGAAAATTGTTTAATTATATTTGAAGGGGCACCATTTCACAAAAATAAAAGGGGGAGGGGGGAAAATACTTCAAGTTTCTTTCACTGCGATACAATAAAAAGGAATTTTCAAAATCTAGAGCAGGGCAATTATTTTTCATTTTTACCCAATAAAATAGACATACTAGTCATATTTCAAAATCTAGGGTGGGGAAATCGCCTTCTTTACACCCTCATCCCTGATTGCCGCCCCTAAAGATTGGGCCTTTTAATAGTTATTTATCCTAAACTGCTGCAATCTACAGTCACTTTAAAATAAGGGGGGGGGAGTAAAGAACCTCAAACTTTATCAGTAGTACCAGCTTAAAGTCAGCTAGTCTGCTGAACCTGTTACATATTTCCTAATCGTATCCTAGGTTACTTTCTAGATACAGTATTTTGAAGTAAATTATTCTTGAGAATAAAAGAATTCTTGTCAATTTTTACTTACAGAGAAATTTCAGCTTTAATCTTATAAAATTTAGACTAACAATCTACACTATCCAACTGTCTTTGAAATTTCCTTCTTTTTAATGATGTTGCAGTAGTCTTTGTGTAGTCTTTTAGAGACTACAATTTAAGCGACACTGCTGTGTTTTCCTCCTACCTCCTCATGTAAAATCCCCGATTGTTTCAACTTTGCCAACTACCCAATTCTCTAAAGGGGCAAACTCATCTTGGCCCCTATCTCCCCCCCCCCCCCCGATGCTAAATTACCGAAAATCCGACTCTCACCAGTTCCTCGTAGTCTTTAAGTTGACTATCAACAATATTAGATCAATTTAATTCGAAAAATTGTGGCACCCCCCTCCCCAAAGCAAAAAATCACAAACTTGTGTTGATAAGAAGAAAATTTCTTTAGAAGAGGTGGAGAAGTTTAATTCTTTACTGGGTTCCATGAGCAAGGCCGTACCCAGGGGGAAGGTGTTAGGGGGTTTGACCCCCCCCCCCCGGAAAAAAAATGTTTGCCCGTTTTATACAAAAGTAAAAAAAATTAATGAAAACAAGCTTTTGATGCGTCCCCCCCCCCTCGAACCAAAATTCTGGATGAGCCCTTGCACTAAGTGTCAGGCAACATAGCTACATGAACTTACGACGAGCAAAATCAAAAGTAAAAAGAAGAAAGACTAGAGCCCTAAAATCTATAGAAAAAGCACCGAATTAAACAATTAGAAACGTGAATCTTCCAAATATATGGCAACATAGCATTGAGATACGCATGCAAAGTCCAGCATGCACCAATTTTAAATATCACAGCTAAACATCTGGTCAAACCAGATAAGTTTTAACGCTTCAAAATATTTGTTGTACCTAATTAATTAATCAAAATTTAACTTCAAAATTGATTAATTAATTATAAACACTTCAAAATAATTATTATAACTAATTAACTAATCAAAACTAAACTTCAAAATTGATTAATTGATTCTAAACACTTCAGAATAATCTTTAAAATTGATTAATTAATTCTAAACCCTTCAAAATAATTATATTAACTGATTCATTAATCAACATAAACTTCAAAATTCATTCCTTAATTTTGAAAACTCCAAAATAATTTTTATAACTAATTAATCAATCAACTTTAAACTTCAAAATTGATTAATTAAATTAAACACTTAAGAAAATAAATTAAGGGCACAAATAAGAGAATCAGCGATAAACTATACATTAAAATATAATCAGCTAATTAAATTTCATCAGATAAAATTACTAACAAAAATACACATCATCATGTTTTGTTTAATCAAAGTAAGCAACCCACGAACCTATAACGTTTTATATGATTTACTGGTAAAGATAACTTAGCAACAATGTCTCAGACCTTTCTACTTTTCTTTACATGTCTTGAGCCTTTCTAAATCAACCATGTCTTAACTTTCTGCAATGCACCTCTCCAAATCCCGATTTGGCCAACGTTTTTAATCGACAATGCCGCGCATAAGGGTTGCTTCCAACGTTTTTAAACATCTTTCCAAGTACTGCTTCATAAGCTGTTCTCAAAGCCTACCCTCTAGCTTCTGAAAAACAGCTCAATTAAGAAAGCTTACCAGAAGTTTGAAAAATTTCTTCAAAAAGGTTGCCGAATCTAACAGTCAAAATTGAAATTCGCCAATTAACAATAAACATCGAATCAATTAGATATTTTGAGAGCAGCTTCTTTTTCTGAAAGTACTTAGTTGAAAAAGATGTTGTCGTTCTACTTCGATAACGTTAGCTTTAGCACACAGTAGAGGCTGTCAATCAAGCAATTTAAATTAAAGGGATTCGAAACCTTAAACATCATTTTGCGAGTCTCGGCGTCACCTGACCATCTCTAAGACAAAGGATCCATTAATGAATGTTCCCAGCACCACAGGGAACTCCCAAATCAATTTTAGTAAAAATGTGTTAATCTTAAAAATGGATGAATAGCTCGAAAAGCTAAGGAGAAACTAGTTCAAAATTAAGGAAACGTACAATCTCTGACTAACTATTAAGCAAAGCGCTGCCTATTCAATGTGCAGACAGGATAAATATTATAGATCGGATTTCGGCAAGGTTTTCAATCATGGTGGGTACCACCGCATGGAACTCCCGAAGATATCATAGAAATTCCATCAACTACCTTCTAGCTTATGTTTAATGTTTCCATAGCGGGTATTCCAAGAAGAAAATTTATAGGGTCTGCCCCTAAAATTTAAAAAGGAATTTCCAAGCTAGAATATTTATAGGGCCTACCCCTAAAATTTAAAAAGGAATTTCCAAGCTAGAATAGTTATAGGGCCTACCCCTGAAATTTAAAAAGAAATTTTTACTTCATTTAATCGAAAGAAAATGAAGGCTTTCTAAGGATGCAAGTTTCATTAAATCTGAATACCTATATCTGTGACACAAAGCGGGAGAAAATAAATGTTTTTTTTTTCTAATATTTCCGTGAAATTAGGAGTCGGCTTCTAGTTTTCTGTCGTTTATTCTGATCTCTTATCCAAGCTCTAAAGGTTATGACAAGACCAACCAATCAATTTTAAATAGTTTGGCCACACAAACTAAAAAAGACTATAAAGGGCAGAAAGGTTTGTTCTTTATGGTATCGAGAGCCCCTTAAAATAATCAAAAATGGTCAACTCAATAAAACATTTTAGTACATCATTTTTACGAGAGCAAATATTTGCAAATGTTCTAGTCATTTTACTTCGTTAATATTAGGTTCTGAGACATAGTGCAGATTGTCAATTATACAGTAAAAATAAAATATTTCAATTAACAATAAAAATTATCATTTAAATAAACCAGATAAAATCTCCCATTTAGTTACTAACAACCAGTCACTCCTTACGAAATATATTCATCATTCTTCTTCTTCATTAAACTGCCCGACATAGTCGGGTCCGGTCGATTTCTTCTGAAAAATCCTAGTCGCCACAAAATAAATATTAAGATTACTAGTAGAAAAACTCCAACTGCTACTGCTAATAAAATAATCCATATTGGTATTGACTTGGATTCCCCAGTATCAAAATGATCTGGATAGGCTATTGTTTCGGCCTGAAAAAAAAAATAATAACAGTGGCAGTAACAACAAAACTAAATAAAATATATATAAACGATCCCATATTACATGGTATAAAATTTCTTTGCTCATTGTGACGTCTGTGGCAAATTTTCATAAGGCGGTCACACTATTCCTTATTCTGGAGAAAGAAATAGTCCCGCCTTTTAAAAATTGGTTAAATACCCGGACGAAATGGAAAGCCAATAAAAAGAACGAAAGTTTTCTTAGCCACAAGATTTTTTACAATTAAACTTAATGTTTCTCTCTGATAAAACAATAGGGGGAAAATTTGCGAAAAGCCATATTTAAACAATAAAAAAAACAGTTGCGAATTTTCAGTCGAAAGCACAGCAGGCACATAAGACTGTTCAGAGAAAACTATCACAAAAATCAAGGGAAAATGCAAATCATATGGTATTCAACTACGCTCCCATCGCCCCTTGCCTAGATACTCGTTTATTTGAAATTCGAAAACTAATCCAATAAAAACTACACAAACCTTCAAACGCTAGTAATTTACTCTAAAATTAAACATTTAATTACATTAAGAAATATACACTAGCCACGAATATTAAATGACACACCGAATTAGAAAGATAGGACAGCCAAGACAAAGGAAAACGAGACAAACTGTGGTAAAGAGAAAAATCTTATAGGCATGAGAAAGGCTATAACAAGGGCTATGCGAGCCAGTAGTATTTTGCCAAGGCAATACTCTCCCATTTATAGGGTATTCATACATAGATACAAGATGGGGGAGGATCAATTGAAATTACCTAATTTTCTAAGGGGAGTGCGTTTCTTTTAATCAGCTTGTTCCTGAAACTTTTGTTAGTAAATGTGTCTCGGCTATGATTTTGCAAGGTTTTCAAAAATACTTTTCATTTCACGTAGATTCATTTCAATACTTTGAATACTTTTCACTTCAAGGATTATTTTAAGACGTGACCTTAATAATTTGAATTTGGCGCTAAAATAAAAGCTGGCTTAAAAAAAACGCTTGCTAGCTTATATTCACTTTCCATGTCTAGCCAATTCTATTCTTCTTGTAAACTTGGGTTTCGTAGCTTTCGGCTAGTGGCGAATATGAGATGGAAAGCTCAGTCGGAGAGAGAATTTCGCCTTTTGGTTCAACTCGACGCGGAATGTCGACAGAAATGCTCACAAAATAAATAACTAACTAAAATCAAAATGGCTAGGGGATTCAAGTTGAAACCTTCAGACAGCGTCGGAAGGGAGAGGGGTCACGTGGATCTCAAACTTTGTCATGGGAAGAGGTAAATCAAAAGCACCATGCATATCCAGGTCATTTGTATGCAACTGTTACGTTCAACACCGTTAAATCCACAGCAATCTTTAAAAAATAAACGACTAAAAAGTCAGGTCCCTAATTTTGTCAAAAGAGTACAATAAATTGACTGCAGTAATTCAAAAGACCATTTTGATAATTAATATTATTTTTTTTTTTTTTTTTTTTTTAGTGTGTGTATACTCTGCCCTGGGAGTAGAAATATATTGTAAATCGTTAATGTTGGTGATGCCACGATACATTATTCATAACAATCAAATGAGGCATGTCCACAGGAGATTTCAGGAAAGGAATCGCGTAAACCTTAAAAATCTTGAGATTTCAAGGATGCCCAGGACGGCTTGAAAGTTTCATTTTCGCCACAAACATGGGTTATTTTTCTATACTGCAATATGTAGTACGTCTTATCAATTTTCTGCATTCAAGGGGAGTGGCAAATCAAACCAGAGTTTCCGGGATGTTTTGGAACAACTTATCACGTGGTGCCATTGATTGCATTGAGTGGCACTTCTTTTTAGCCATCACATGATAAAATATTAGTAAAAACTTAGATTCAAAGCTTATTACTTCAGCAGACAAAGATATACCCATTAGTTTCATATCTTATCCTATTTTAATTTATCCCCATGATGTACAGAAGTTTTATATTTTTCGGAAATACACTGAATTCTCTTTTCACACTGAATAGTTGGGAAAGGGAGTATTTGATATTAATTTTTCTCCCATATGCTGAAGTCCCAAACATCAGCCTTGAACGAAAGTGGTCATAGTTATCAGTCAAAGACCCCCAAGAATTTTTTTTCCCCGTTTTTCCAACCGCCAAAAAGTCTATGTTGTGTAACAAAACATTTTTTTGAGTTACCATAGCTGAAACAGCCCTTCCCATCACAAACCCCCTTCCTCCCGCGTACGCCTCTGATATTGTGGTATTAAAGTAGAAACATGGTTGCAAATAACTTACATAGTCAATATCATCCACTGTATTTGATTGATTGATTTCTAAAAACGGATCTAACTCAATTCTGGCCTTTGATCTTATAACTACTCGATCTGCTTTCATATAATCTTCTGCGAGTGTTGAATTCCAGAGTCTAAAAAAATAGTATATATAAAATAAGAGGCACAAATAAAGGTAGACAATAACCTTAAATAGTATGGAAAATACTAAACTACTGTGGTGAACATCCAAAAGCTCCAAACTAAAATTCTGTTTAGCTCATTTCTTCGTCTATTGACTGACGTTCATGTTAACTGGCTCACTTTAAATGGCAGACAGTGAATTTTTTACAAATTCCTAAGTGTTTGAAATACAGTAAACAACATAATAAAATAGTAGTCTAAATAAAAGGCATAAAATAGCGTAATAATGGCAATACAGAAAAGAAAAAGGAGGAAGGTTATAGAAAAATGGTATAGAACAAATAAAAAGAGGAACCAGAAAATATTTTTTTTAAGTACCAAGAACATCAAAATAAAGCATTTTTGACATCCAGACCCATGATCTATTCATATCATTAGATCTATGACATAGATCTATTCATATATCAGACCCAGGTCTATTTACAATTGAAAACCGCAATTTTCTGAGATTTTTCTTTCGATTCTTTCAGATCTATGAAGTTTTTAGGACAGTATCACATTTTGGTAAGTGTTGCCACGTTGAACCTTGAAACTAATAAGCAACGGTGTCTGTTACTCCGATCCGATGTCCCTTCAGGGCGGAGGTTCAAGACCTGGTATCGCTAATTATTTGGATTGGGGGTGGCAGTGGTATTGATTTACATACTCAGCCAACGCAAGTCTGGAGATTTTACGGTTAAACAGATTCCCACATAAAATCTGAATTTCGGATGGCAGGTGAGGCGGAAAACGCCTGCTCCTGCCGCAAGCACAAGCAAAAACGCTATTCGTTCGAAAAAACTTGAATACGAACATTATGTCGATTCCCACAATAAAGATAATATACAGTAGCGAAAAGTCCTATACTCTCCATTGAAAATTTTTGACACAGATATAAAACCGCACAAGCTTCGTGACCCCGGCTTCACGCACGTGCAATAACAAATGTGTCCGATAGAAAACCAAGTAGCAACTAAAACTATGGCTCTGACGTATATACTTCTTCTGACGTACTGCTCTGACGGACCGTCAACTTGCCTAATTGCGCGCTATGAAATGTGCGTCATGTTTGGAGAACATTTCGCTACTGTATTATATTCATACTGTGGTCGATTCCCAAAGACAACAATACATTCAAATGAAATTTACACCTTCTTAAGCTGTTTGATACTGCAAGTGTTTAGCTTGTTTTTGCTGATTTCAAACATTCAAACAATTCAGACCCACAATTCAAACATTAAATTATTAACGTTAAACACAAAACAAACAAACATTAAAATACACCTTCAAGGAAAGCTGCACCTTCTTAAAATGTTTGGTGTCAGGTGTTTTTAGCTTTTATTTCACTCGCCGTGTGTTTTTCATTTTAAATTTGGATCTAAGAATAGGCTAACAACTGTTACAGTTGTCAAGTATGGCCCAGAAACGTGGACGATCTGGAAGTTTGAGATTACAGATTAGATTTTACATTATATTACATTTTATTTTTTATATCATATTACAGATTTATATTTTTATATTGAGATAACAGATTATATTTACATTGTATTATATTTTAGTTTTTATATTATTTTCTATATTATATATTATATTTTGTTTGTATTTTATTTTTACACTATATAAATTATATTATATTTTACAGATTTTTCACCGGAATTGTCCAATAATGGTTTTAGGTACTAGCTGCTACTAAAACCGCATATGGGGGTATTTTTCATTAGAAATTGAACTTCGTGTTTTCGCTCTTTTTCTTAAAATATATATGTCTCCTCTATATCTATATTAAGAATCAGATTTCATTTCCACTGTCCTTGGTAGTTTTAAAACACCATAGAAACAATTATACAGAAAAGCATCCACTATATCTATGTGCAACTCTCCACTATATCTATATTAAGAATCAGTCATTTTCACTGTCCTTGGTAGTTTAAAACAGTATAAAAACAATTATACAGAAAAGAAAAAGCGAGAAGATTACAGGAACAAGTAAAGATATTTGACGATTTTTTACGCTTTTTGTTTAATTCTATTTTAAAAGGAGATTAGAGTTAAAAAAAAAACTGAAAGAAGGGGGAATTGACTACGACAACTTAAAAGATGTTATATCTCTAGTCAAAATGAGATTCGTAGCAGATATTCTTACTGAATTGCCTCTATCAAAGGTTCCAATGAAACGTCATATATTTTTTAGGCGATCAAAGGGTCATGGAGTTTAACCATCCAACGGTGAAGAGTCATAGGTTTTTAGGGAAACAGTTGAGTATTTTGCTGATGGAACCCTAATTTTTTAGTCACGAAATTGGTTTTAGCCTTCACTTACTTCCCAAATTTTACTATCTACAAAGGCTTACTTTTTTCCTCCATGTTGTCGAATGCTAGTTGAAATTAGAGCATTCCCAAAGCAAAACGAAATTTTAATATTTATAATTTACGTTTTAAATGTCCCCAAAGGGGAGAGGGGGTACTTCATATTTATTACTAATGTTTAAATATGATATTTTAAAAAAAAGAGACTTATGGAAGAAATACTTGCTCACTAGACTCCTCAATTGGTCAATTCTACTTTCCGACTGCTATTTGTTTTTTGCTCAGTACTATATGTTCTTTTCAAAATGCTTTACATTATCTTATCTCACCTTTGAAATTAGTTAGAAAACGAATCATTCACTATTAGCATTGTTAACTAGTAGCGGGCGGCCCCCCCCCCAAAAAAAAAGAAACCTAAATGAGCTTGATAAGTTGGTTAAGAACAAATTCAACTTACCTTGCTCTGATTTTAATAACAGCTGATTGTCTTCTCTGAAGATTTCTAACGTTGCAACGGAAAATGAAACATTTAGCAGTCCCTTTGTCGCAATCCTGAAATTATATCTCATTTATCAATCAAACAGTTAGTGGTAACGAACTGTAAGTAAGGAGCGACTCGGCTCAATAGTAACCGAAACTCTAAAAAACGGAGTTTTGATACCAATAGATATATCAAAAGAATCGACTTTTATGCTGATTTCAAGTATATAAATTTCATTAGGTTTAGTCTTACTTATCAAAGGTTACCAGTCTGAAAATTTTTTCCTATTTTTAGAAAAAAGGAAAATACCCCCTAAAAGTCAAGTGATCTCAATGAAAACCACACCATCAGATTCAGCGTATCAGAGAACACTACTGTATAGGGTCGAAGCTCCTATCTGCAAAATAGTGGAATTTTATATTTTTTGCCGGAAGAAAGATTAGGGATGCATGTTTTTTTTTCTTTTCTTTTTTTCTTTTTTTTTTCAGGGGTGATCGTAACGACCCAGTGGTCCTAAAATATCGGGAGAGAGTCCATTCAAATGGAAATTAAAAGTTATAGTGTCCTTTCTAAGTGACCAAAAAAATTGGAAGGCAACTAGGCCCCCTCCACTGCCCCTTTTATCTCAAAATCGTCTGATAAAAACTTTGAAATAGCCATTTTGTTCATCATAGTTGAAAGTTCCAACAACTATTCATTTGGATATAACACCCCCTCCCCCCCACAGCTCCAGGGGAAAGGTCTTTACGTTATAAGATGTGTCCATTGTTTACGCATAGTAATTGTTATTGGTATACATGCATACATTTTTTGGGGGGAGGGGAACAAATTTTCTGCTGGGGGTTTTTCCACGGGGGAATTTTCCATAGGGAGGGAAGTTTCCAGGGAGTGAACTTGTCAGGGGAAATTATACACTGCGGGAATTTGCCAGAATTCTTATACAAAATTCTTTTGATATGTCTTTCTTTTTCTTTTCCGTCTCAATTTTCCGCGTGGAGTGGTTAAGAGTAATTTTCCGGGGTAAATTTTCACCAGGATTGAATTGTCTAGAGGATATTTCCATGGGGAGGGGGTTTCTCCGTGGAAGTGGGGCCAGATTTCCTGGCATTATTTTAAAAACGATCAGAAATTAAATTTAAAAAAAATAGTTTTTTCAATTGAAAGCATTGAGCAACATTAAAACTTAAAACGAACAGAAATTATTACGTATATGAAGGGAGTTGTCCCCTCCTCAACACCTCGCTTTTTACGCAAAAGTTTGAATTTTGTCCCAATTCTTTAAGAATTAATTAAAAAAAAACTTTTTCCACAAGATAATTTTTTCAAAAAAAAAGTAAAGAACTCTATTAAACAAGAAGTGAACAAAAACAGAATAAAATAAGCTATCAAGCATACAATTACCATAAATCAGTAGGCTATTATTAAATAAATGAAACCCAAAATAAACATAAATTAAAATAAATAACAGAGTCAAACTCAGAACGAGCAGAAATTAATATGAGTAGGGTTCTAAACCCCTAAGCTTTCTAAAAGCCAGAATATAATTTGTACTTTACTGAAAAAAATTCAAATGAATTTACTGAAAAAAAGTGCATCGTCAGTTTAATATACATATGCTGATATTTGTTTCTTAAAGTTAAAAAAATGAAAATATTTAAAAGAATTCTTTTTTCAGTAAAGTACAAATTATATTCTGGCTTTTAGAAACCATAGGGGTTTAGAACCATACTCATATTAATTTCTGCTCTTTTTTAGTTTGACTCAGCTATTTATTTGAATTTCTGCTTGTTTTGGGTTTCATTTATTTATTGGTGCTAATTTGTGGTAGTTATAGGCTTGGTAGATTATTTGAATGGATTTTTGTTCATTTTTGGTTTAATTGAGTTCTTTACTTTTTTTTGAAAAAGTTATTTTGTGGAGAAAAGTTTTTTTTAATAAATTTCTGTTCGTTTTATATTGACAAAGTCTTTTTCAGGGAAAAAGACTGAGCCTCTTCTAAAGTTAAACAGCGATCCCTTCCATAAAAACCTCAAATACCTCCTGGGCATAACTTACAACCCTTGCCCCTAATCTCTGAGGTTTGTTTCAACCCCAAAAGCCTTGTTCTATGATATTTATGAATAGAATGGCTATCTCAAAATTTCTATTAGATGCATTTCAGGACAATACGAAGTGTA
Source organism: Artemia sp. Kazakhstan ARC1039 (assembly GCA_029168905.1). Lineage (NCBI taxonomy): Eukaryota > Metazoa > Arthropoda > Branchiopoda > Anostraca > Artemiidae > Artemia > Artemia sp. Kazakhstan ARC1039. The sequence continues at coordinate 17,650 of JAQQPU010015292.1, forward strand.
TGTGTGTGTGTGAGGGGGTAGCTGCCCTCCGATAACTATTACTCTCAAAAGAACACTATAGCATCTGATTACCAATCCAATGAGCCCCCTCCGAAGTTTATATGACCATGCTTTCTATAAAAACCTTATACACCCCAAGGGCATAACTTACAACCCTTGCCCTGAGGGCTAGGGGGATTTTTTATCCTCAAAGACATAATTTCCAAACTTTCAAATACGCCGAACAAAACAGCTATATAAAAATTATGATCGGAAGTGTTTAGGGAAATGATGGACGTGGGGGGGGGGGGGAGCTTTTGGCCTCCGGTCAATTTCAAATAATAAAAAAGGCACTAGATCTCTAAATTTCCAATCGAATGAGCTCTTTTCGAAGCTTCTACAAAATTTTCTATAATAACCTTATATGCTCCAAGGACATAACTTACGACCTTTGTTCTGACTGCCATGGGGGGAGGGTTGTCATCCTCAAAGACATAATTTCCAGACCTTTCAACTAAGTTGAACAAAATGGTCATATCAAAATATTGATAGGAAATTTTGGGGATTTGATGGGCGTGGGGGGGGGGGGGGAATTCTCCCTCCAATTACTTTCAACTATTAAAACAGGCAATAATCCTCTCAATTTCCAATCGAATGATCCCTTTTTGAAGTTTTTACGACAATGCTTTGTATAAAAACCTTATATGCCTCCAGGGCATAACTTATAACCTTAGCCCTGAGAGCTGTGGGGGTTGTCATACTCAAAGACATAATGTCCAGACGCTTCAACTGCGTTCAACAAAATGGCTATATCAAAATGTTGATCGTAAGTGTTTGGGTAAATGACGGGCGCGGGAGGGGGGGGGGCATTCGCCCTCCGATCACTTTTGACTATTAATAAGGGCACTAGCCCTCTCAATTTCCAATTAAATGAGCCCTTTTTGAAGTTTCTACGACAACGCTTTCTATAAAAAACCTTATATGACCTCAGGGCATAACTTATAACCCTTGCCCTGAGGGTTGTGGGGGGTTTGTCATCCTCAAAGACCTAATTTCCAGAACTTTAAACTACGTTGAACAAAATGGTTATATCAAAATTTCGATTGGATGTGTTTGGGGAAATGGAGGCCGTGGAAGGGGTGTTAGTTGCCTCCCAATCACTTTCGGCTATTAAAAAGGGCACACGCCCTCCCAATTTCCAGGCAAATGATTCCCTTTCGAAGTTTCTACGACAATTCCTTCGATACGAAGTGCACTGGTCTAAAAGAAGAAAAAAAAATAATAATAATAATACATTGTGCCCACATCGTACTTTACTTAGGCAGCGCTATTGCGCTACCTATGATGACTCCTGAAACACAGGGGTCGTTCAATTAGAACAATAAGACGCTTTTTAAAAGTACTAAAAAACTTTAGCGTAAAGAGTGAGGTGTTGATGAGGGGACAACCCCCTTCATATACATAATAATTTCTGTTCGTTTTAAGTTTTAATGTTGCTCCTTGATTTCAATTGAAAAAAAGTTTGTTTTTATTTACCTACTAAATAGATTAACTATCATTATACAAACTAATAACTTATGAATGAATTCTTAACTATAACTATTAACAACTTCTGCCAACACTGGGCCACCTGAGGCCTACAGCTCCTCTATTCAGAGCATCATTACTGTGAAGCCCGCCTACTTTTATTAAATCGGTTATTGGGATAAAAGAATACAGATCCTACAGGACCACTGGTAATGCGCACAGCCTCGACAATTGTTGACGTTTAAGTTACCGGGTCTTTTTCCAGGGAAAGATAACAAACCTGTCAGCCAACAACGAGACAACTGGGACTGGTCCCCGGGTCCCGTATTGTCAAGCAGAGCTCAATCCATAGCGCTACCAAATGATATTGGAAAGAGACAGCATACACAAAACAAAATGAACATTTCCTTTAAACTAGTTGATATTAGCTTATTTAAAATACGTTAATCCTAACCAAAACACTAAAACCAAATAAAAGTATAACTGAAGGGAATCGGTGGGAGGAAGAAAGCACAGCGATACGTTCACTTAAGGCGACTCTATGCTGCAATTAGTGGTAGTTAATCTGGATGCGCCTACTTTTTTAACCAATAATGAAGGTGCTCCAAAACTTGGTGGGGTTCCTTCTTTAAAATATATTTGGCTCTTTCTTTCTTTTTTGGCAGAATACAGCTCCCCTTCCTGCACACAGCCTGCATTCGCCTGGTGTATCACCGAAGGCTATACCAGAGTTTATCATGCAGGGGCGGATTTAGAGCAAATTCTTGGGGGGGGGGGGCAATGCGTAAAGGGTACCAATAATTAACCATATTGACAAATTTATTTTAAAAAAGAGGGAAAGCCAGAAAAAACAAGGAATGATGGCGCCGGAAAAATCTTTGGGTGGCAGGATCCCGCCCCCTCCCCGGATAAACCAGCGTCAACATGGTGGGTACCCCTTCTTCTTCTCTAGTGAACATAGATTTTTTTTTCTGAAAATTCCACGGAAATTTTTCAAATGGTACATCTGATGATCATCCCCTACTGAACCATGCAATTGCCAAAATTTTTCTTTTTGGCAATGCAGCTGGGGCCAAAGAAAAAGCAGCAAATTTCAAATCAGATGGAGAGGGGGCTATAACAATAATTTGAAGATAGTGAGAACACAGTAAGTGTGTCTGAAAACTGAAAATCTAATAAGAAAGGAATGGAACTTTGCTCTTTTTACTACTACTACTACTACTACTACTAACAACTCACCGCAGCACCAAGCCGCCTGAGGCTAACACAGCTACGCACGCTCCTCCTCCACCCCAATCTATTTAAAGCCTCCCTTTTTACACCCGCCCACGAAGTTCCCATTTCCTTTAAATCTTTCTTTATAACGTCCTCCCACCCCAGACGGGGACGACCTGCTTTCCGTTTAGCCTTAGATGGTTGGCCAAAAAGAACAATCTTTGACAATCTGTCATCCTTCATCCGCACAACGTGCCCTAGCCACCTCAACCTTTCTTTCATTATAGCGCTAGAGAGCGGTATTGAACCACATTTTTCGTATAGCCTATTGTTTGAAATACGGTCAGTCAGCCGGGTACCCAGAACAATCCTTAAGCAATTTCTCTGGAAAACATCTAGCAAATCTTCCTCCGCTTTTCGGAGGGTACATGCTTCAGAGCCATATTTGACCACTGTCATCACTGTAGCTTCTAATATTCTAATCTTGGTTTGCAGACTTATCTTCCTATTCTTCCAGACTTTTTTTAACTGTGAAAAAAACACCCTGAGCCTTGGCTATTCTATATTTAACATCTTCACTGCTCCCACCATCTGTACTAATAATACTACCAAGGGAAGTGAAGCTGCCCACCTGATCAATCTTTTCATTACCCAACGTCACCTTTTCATCTTCACTTATTCCTAGCCTTAGTGACTTAGTCTTCCTACCATTAATTTTCAAACCAATTCTAGCACCCTGAACTCGCAAAACCTCTAAAACTTCATTCATGTTGCTCACACTTTCATCTAGGATGCTAAAATCATCAGCATAATCCAAGTCCAGGAGACTTTTTCCTCCCCATTTGATTCCGTGGTCTCCCATTGCCTTTCCTGTGCTCCTTAAAACAAAGTCCATCAAAATAATCCATATAAAGGGGGATAGAACACAACCCTGCTTAACTCCTGATTTAATACAAAACGAGCTGCTAACCTCATTTCCTACCTTAACCGCAGCAGTGTTATTCTCGTACATAGCACTAATCACTTTAATGTATTTGTCTGGTATACCATACAAGGATAAAACCTTTACTAAAGCTC